>JACTAT010000223.1:670477-946082 GCA_014526335.1 Chrysaora quinquecirrha
TAGATTAGAAAATAAGAAACAGACAGCTTATCAAGCATCAACCGCAACAAATGCATCAGGGGAGAAAGATGCTGGTTTGCAAAATACAACACAAAGACTATCAAGACGCTCTGTCACGTCAGTTGACTGGAATAAATGTATTTTCTGCCAGTTGGATTCGTCTAAAAATCGCCTTTGCTCTATCATGACTTTTGGCTTAAGTAGTCGAATAATTAAGGCCGCTCCACTGGATCAGAAGCTTTCTGTTAGGTTGGCAGATGTGAATGACCTAATAGCATCGGAAGGAAAATACCATTTGAGCTGTTTGGCGGCATTCGATAGGTCAACTGAACGAACGAAGAAAGAAGGTAATAAGGCCGACCTCGCATTCATTTGGCTTTGCAACGAACTTGAACAAGCTGCAAAAAAAGGCTTGGTCTTCCAATTGGTCGATGTATGGGAAAGGTACGTTGACTTAGCCAAAGACTTAGCAATAACAATTCCACAATCATTTGTCAGCAGAAGGGCTACATTCAAAGAGAAACTTGTTTCTCAACTGAATGGAGACTTTCAGTTTTTCCAGCCTTTGAACGTTGACCCTTCAAAACGACAAACGTTGTTAATTCCAACCCAGTACGAAAGCCATGTTGTTTCTCAACTTGCGCACGAAAATGAATACGACGGAGAGCACATTAGTATACCAACGTATCAGCCAAAACAAGATGATGTATTTATGTCTCTTGTCCATGTTGCATTAAAGATACGCGGTGATATCCTCGCTCAACCTGGCCATAAAGGATTATCAGTGAGTGAGAAAGACGAAGCCGAGTGCATACCTGATAGTCTGTATATGTTCTTAAGGCTTTTATACGGTGGTCAAGAGGTTTTTGATGGAGTTGAAGAGGGACATGAAGAGACACGCACAAGACGACTTGTTTGTAGCGCTGCACAGGATTTGATATACGGAATAAGCAACGGCAAGAAATGGACACCAAAGCACATTGGGTTGACAAGTACGTTACATCAAGCTACTAGATCAAAGGATTTGGTCAACGTATTCCATCGAGCTGGTCATTGTTTGAGCTACAAACAATTACTGCAAGTTGACACTGCAATGGCAAATGATACTCTGAACTCGGTTGATACCACCACAGGTGCAGTAATACCAAAGAATTTTGTCTCAAATGAGTTCATACACTTTACAGCAGACAACATCGATATTCTAGATGAATCGCTTGATGGAAAAAATACATTTCATGCAACTCAGCTTGCAGCATACCAGAGAACAACTGGAAATGAGCAGAACTTACTTGCAACTGTAGAAAAATCTGCAAAAAACAACTTACAAGTTCCAGAAATTCTTGAAGAGTTGTTGCCAGTTAAAATAAATGAAGGTAAAGCTAATCCAACTTTTCAAAATCCAGTCGATTCAAGTTGGTTTGATACAAAGGGTAGCGTTCTTGAATGCGAGAAGAAAGCAATAGCAAGCGATCAAGCATTTCTCCTGCATCGTCAAGAGCAACAGGACAAGCCTAGTTGGACAAGCTTTAATCAGCAGAATTCATCAACAGACCACAATAAAACCTCGGTTGGTCATCTGCCAATAATACTAGCACCAGCTCATGAACTCGATACTTTGAACACTGTGGTCAGGAGGTGCATGTCAATATCTCGTCATTTTAGGTGGTCTTCACATATCTATGAACTTTTTGAAGGTAATAGGGAAGCATATGGAGGCAAGTGGCCTTAAAGAAGCATGGATTGAAAGTGGTATTCTCGGACCAGTTGCAGTAGAGCTTGTGTTTTCCGGAAAAGCGTACAAAAAAGCAATGCGAGCTCACAAGCAATCGATTCAAGCTTTGTGGCGGATTTTGATCCCAAAATTATTTGAAGAATTGAAATTAGTTAACAACGATCTCTATGAGAGTACCTGTTCCATTCAAGATGATTGTGATAAAATTGCAGGGCTTGTGGCTATGATCAAAGGAGATACTTACCGGAATATTTTCGCCAAGTTCGTAGAAAGCGAGTCTGAGAAGAACGTTAACTTTCGTTTTTGGTGGAGCTATATGGAGATGGTTTCGATCCTGCTTATGTTCACTAGAGCTCAAAGAGAAGGAAACTGGGAATTACGTGTGGTGTCCTTTGTTCGAATGGTTCCCTTTTTCTTCCGCTATGATCACCAAAATTATGCGCGTTGAAGTCAAAGAGGAGTTTGCTAAGGGGAATTTCGTTGTAAAATGTTCAGAAACATAATTTAACGAAGTCGACCCAGACCATGCTCAAGAGTGGCTGAATGGTACAGGAAAACGAGCTGGTGGCATAGTAGGAATTACAAGAACATCTTCGGCCTTGCTAAGATGGAGCCTTTCGTTCAACCTGCGAACACACATGGCAGCAAAAACACACGAATTGTATGGTCTGTTATCAGATAAGACAATCTCAGTTGAAACCTTGCCATCCAGGATAAAAAGAGACAACAAAGATGAAGATTCTCTGCTTGCTATCTTTCAGATATCTATCTATCTATCTAACTGCTTACAGCTGATACGCCAGGTGACATTTTGCAAAACATAGCAACCAAAGACCTCGCAAGCAACGAAATTCAAGAATCGTTGTTGAATGCAGCAGTTCTTGGCCAGGAGCAAGTTTTAGACTTTGTCACAAAAAGACTGACACTATCGAACACAGAGCAGCCAATGATTTCCTTTTATGAACCCATGAAACGATGCAATGCGCTTAACTTTCAAAGCCTTTACGAAGTCACGAGAAATTCAAATGACAAGGAGAAGAGGACAGTCTTAAAGGCTGATCGAAATATTCTGATGCGGTTGATCACTGCCTATGAAGGTGGCCGTCAAGTTGATCTTAGGAGCATCCTCACGAATTGATGCCAGTTCCACTCTCTCTAGCTGAACTAAACGGCTCTATTCAGACAGGAAATAAGTCTGTCCTTATTGACAAGCTGACGGATGGTATTGATTGTCCGGAGAGTATTGATCTTTGCGGGAAAACAGGGTGCCTTATCATCGATGGTCAGGCTCTAGTGGTATCATTAGGCAAACCAAATGGTTGTTCTTCATTTGGTGATCTTGCAGATATGTTTGTCAAAGCGGTATTTCAAATGGGTAGACAATATCAGAGAATCGATGTTGTTTCTGACCAGTATAGACAACTGTCAATCAAAGCTGGTACTAGAACCAGACGGACAAAAACTATCCGGCCTATACGGCGCGTTATAGAAAGCAGTTTGGTACCCCTTCCAAAAGCCTGGTCAAACTTTATGGTGCTACCAGAAAACAAAGCAGATCTTGCACGCTTCCTCTCAGAAGAATTGCTTCACCAAGCCCCTGAGGATAAAGAGATTGTTACAGCGGGTGGATTCAGCAATGAATTACTTGCCCAGTCATCAAAATTCTACACCGATACCTTATCTCTGAGTGCAGACCATGAAGAAGCAGACACCAGACTTGTCCTTCATGCCATCAATGCTGCCTGTGATACAGTGGTAGTTGCTGCCAGAGATACAGATGTGCTCATTATTTTCGTGTCTCATACTGACAGAATGCAATGCAAAGATCTTTGGATGAGGTCCGGAACATCAAAGAAGAGGAAATATATTCCAGTCAAAGAAATACTTCACGTTTTGCCAGAAGGATCCGTTAGATCACTCATTCCCTTTCACACAATTACAGGTTGTGACACAACTTCGTACTTATCAGGTCATACGAAGGCATCTGCATGGAGAGTGTTTAAAGAATCATATCAGCTCTTGGAAAATTTAGGAGAAAGAGGCATCAACAAGCATGTCATTCAGAAAGCGGAGCAATTCCTTTGTCACATTTATGGTGCAGGTCACAAGAACACTACAAATGAGGCTCGACATGCTATTTTTTTTTAAGAAAGGAAAACCTGAAGCATTGCCTCCAACCAGTGATGCAGCACGACTTCACATAAGAAGAGCACACTTCCAATCAATGATATGGAAACAAGCCGGATCTCCGCTTCAGGATTTACCATCTCCAACTGATTTCGGATGGCAAGTTTCTGATGATCAATTAAAGCCGATTCTAATGACAGTAGAAGCCATTCCTACTTCTTCGCTGGAAATGATCTTTTGTGGATGTAACACACAGTGCAGTAACAACCGCTGCAGATGCAGAAAATCAAGGCTGCCATGTACATTGTTATGTAATTGCAAGAAAGCTACAGAAGACACCTGTCTGAACGATCAACATTGAGATATTTACTTACTGGTATTTAAAGTATTTTTAATCACGTTCAACTTGGGTTATGTTAAGATTCGGACAAGACACTCGGTAATTCATTTTAAGTTTTGATTTAGGGTTTAGCTTTTTTATAGTACTATTCCAGCTTGGTACTCTTGGCACATGAAAATGATATATTTTCTTTGAGGAGTTCAGCATTTTTGCAGATAATGACGTCATGAAAAAAATAATGATTCTCAATAAAATATAGTCATAGGATTGCATATTTTTGGTCTTTTTGATACATTGCAGATGTCTTCTGCGAAGAATGCAAGCAACTGACAAGTATCACAAATGGGAAACTAATATTAAAATTTTCATAAAATGTGACGTCATAATGACGTCAAGAGTTATATAAAGCATTAAAAAAGTACCCTATTGTATACATATTGTTGCTGTACATCATTGCACCAGGTTTTGTCTTCATAGTTGCAATATTGACAACTCGTAGTCATATATGGTGAGAGAAATTGTCATAAACAAATTTTCTAAGTTTGGAAGGCAGCCATTTTGAATATGGAAATTAAGGCCCTAAATGCAAAAATTTCGCTTGGGATCCACCAAATTCGTAATCAGCATGGTCGAAATACCCTAAAACAACTGGATCCCAGCTTCTACCCCTAAATGCCCCTTGCATTATATTTGCTGGGAAATGGAACCAGTCTATTTAGTGTGAAATGCTTGCTATGTCACTGACTTTCAATTGAAACAAAAAGTGAAGGATTTATTTGCTATTTTGGTCTAAAAATGATAGAAAACTTTGAAGCAGTCACTTAAAAATGCTATGGAAAATATTTCACGACATTACAGGCTACAAAACAGTGATGAGATAACTTCTACCTTGACAGTTGACTCAAAGTTTTTTCATTTTCAAATGCAATGTAGTTCAAGCTTTTGTGTCAGGTTATAATTTTTACTCAAAAACAGAGTGTCGGAGAAGAAATTGAAGATTTTTCTGCAGATAAAGATCTCAGGTGAGTGAATTTTGAACTTATTGTTTTTATTGTTTTTTTATTGTTTTTTTTTCTCGTAATGGCTGACAGGTGAAGCACGTGCTCTGGAGGGGAAATCATTTAGCTGGTTCTCTTACAGCTACTACAGGTAGATTAAGTTCTTGCTCTTCATCTTTTTGTATTTTAAGGCAAAGTGATATCCTTTAACTAGTAATTAAAATGACAGAACAGTCACTTGCAGAAACATCACCAGATAAAGTTGAATCTAGCCTAGGCCCATCGGCGCCTTTTTCGACAACAAAAGGGAAGGATGACTTTAATTCAGTTGAAGAATTCAAAAAATTCTATGACCTACCAAGGGCGAAAGAAAAAAAAGCAACTGGTAAATCTGCTCCCTGCGAATTTGAGGCCTTTAAAGAAGGTCTGTATGCGCCAACTGCATTGTTTTACTGTTTTAAAACGCAGGGCCAAAGGCTCCCTTTTTGGGTTTACGCTATCTGTAGAGTTTTATATAGTGAATCTTTCGGCAGCCAACACGACGTGAACTGGATCGACAAGCATGACCAGAAAGGTCTATTTATTGACATTGAAATAAGAGTCAAAGACCTTAAGAGTAATAATTTATCATACGTGATTATTGTTCACCTGGAGACGAATCAAATTTCTGTTCAGGGTCAGAATTATATTGAATTCATAGACAAAGTTTTCCCAGATATTCTTAACCTTACAAACTCATTCGTTGATGAGAATGATGGAGAAAATCAAACGACGGTTGGCTCATCTGGCCTAGAAAGATCCCCTGGCAAGAAATTTAAAGGTATGGAAGGCTATGAACTTCAGCCAGGTAAAGTCATTTCTACTGTTGACATGAAAGATTCCAAAGGTACATTGACATTGCTATCGAATGACATAGCAAACATCCAAGCCTCATTGAAAAAACTGAATATCAATGACCTCCTTCAAACGGTCATAGACAATCAAAATAACATTAACAAGAGACTGAATACTCTAGAAGGTAAAATCCAATCATCTCATCAACCGTGTGCCAATAGTAACCTCTCCGATCATCTTACAAGTATCGAGAAACATGTGTCAGTAACAGGTGGACAAATATCTGACTCAGTCCGTGAGGATTTGAAAGAAATATATTAAATAAATACATAAATACATAAATACATAAATACATAAAGAAATATATATAATAAATACATAATATAACCATCGTACTATAACACGACCTGATGACGTTATCAGTGACGTCATTGATAGTATGAGCCGCGTGCGCTAGGATCTGGGACTCTGGAAAACGAGGTTGGAGAAATGAACATAATATATCCATAAAAACCGTCGTACTATAGCGCGACCTTATGACGTCACTGATGACGTCATTGGTAGTAGGAGCCACCTGGTATTAGACCGCCTCCTTTACAACCTACTCGCTACTAACAGCAACTTAAATTCTTCTTTCCCTCTGTGGTTTTGTAAAGATGATTTTTTTTCATGACAGAAAGAAAAGGAACCACCACAAAAGGTATATATCTAGGTTAAAGACATTTATTCATCACAAGTGGGCTACCACAATTGTTATAATTACCTTGGCTGGGATTCGAACCAGTGACCTTCTGGAAAACAAGCCAGGTGACTACTCCAATGCACTAAACAGTGCAATGAAGTAGCCAGCCTAACTCGAGGTCCTTCCAGCCACAGGTCTTCTCCACAGCCAAGGTGTTTCTTTGTGTTTCGGCTTAAAGCCTTCATCAGAGCATAGAACATATAGTGAACTGAATATATGCTGACACAGGGTATTTATTCATCGCAAGTGGGCTACCACAATTGTTATAATTGCCTTGACTGGGATTCAAACCAATGACCTTCTGGACAACAAGCCAGGTGACTACTCCAATGCACTAAACAGTGCAATGAAGTAGTCAGCCTAACTCGAGGTCCTTCCAGCCCAAGGTCTCCTCCACAGCCAAGGTGTTTCTTTGTGTTTCGGGTAAAAAATCAATTTTTAACCTTTATCTGTTGTATCTCTAATGTTCAAACAGATCATTTTATTAAAATATGATTTTGTTTTCACAAACACAATGCATTACTGAAGATTCAAGACTCTTGCTCTCTGTGTCAATACCAGTATTCTTTAGTGAACTAAATCACTAAGTACTTGTTCCAGTGCAATAGTGCTTCAAGTTGAAATTTTGTGGCAAAGTCTATCAAATACAAATTGGAGAATTGGGTCATGATTTTGTACAAATTTGTATTTTCAGTGTAAAATGTACCTAATCTCTATAAATCACATACCAAAATTTTTTAAATCACATACCATCAGCAGTGATGCTTAGAAGAAACAGTACATACAATTTTGCCTTCACGATTTTTTCTTTTTGAAGCAAAAGGTTTCCATTCACATCGAAGCAAAGAAAGAGAAGCAAGAGAAGTCAATGGTATTTCAACATCTTGTATTTTAGTAATGCTAGTACTTTTCTCTACCAAACAGCCTCTTTACAGGGAATAGATCTTCATAAGAGAAGGCCATACAGGACGGAATTTGCCAAAAAAGGGTTTTCATTATGCATCTTTAAAGGTCTGGAATGATACATCTGTACAAATTCGTGAGCTGCCGACTTAAATCGTTTCAAAAAACAGCTAGAAACGAAGCAATTGAAGAGCTAGACTCTAAAACATGACCCCCTGGAAAAAACAGCAGATTCGTTTTTTAATTTTTTTTAGGAATTAAGCTTTCTTTAGGATTTAGAATTTGGCTATTAAGATTGTAATTAGTTTATTGTGGTATTTATTTGATTACTAAAGGGTTTTTACACATGTTGATTCTCTTTAAAAGTGTCAGAATATACAATATTACCCTATTTACTAACTTGAAATCTTGTTCAATGGAAACATCTCAGTAAGTGACATGGTCAAAGTATAAGATACAATATACATTACGATATATCGATAATTTTGTGATATTGCTCGGCTGATACTTGTTCTTCTTGCAGATCGACCATCTAATTCAATGAGAACAGCAACTAGTAAGTATAACTGGTCAAAGTATAAGATACAATTAACATTACCATATATTGTTGAATTAGAGTCAGTTTTATTATGGACATAATCATTAATTTGCATTTGTTCCCTGTTTCATATAACTTTTTAAGGAACACAATATCATTTTAATGAAATTTCAATTTGTAGGTCATGTTATACATGGGAAGCGACAGCTTTCAGGTACTGTTTTCAGTGAGTGTTGATAGTTTTTTAACCTGTTAGCTCCTCAGCCATGTCGTTAAATATCTTACTGCTATATCCTATCAAATGATATATCCATGAAATGATATATGATGGCTTTGTTGGAATTTGAACATAATGCATTGTGTTCCATAACAGAATGTACTGTAATAGACCTTTTTAAAGATATCTGGGTTGGGCGTGACATTTATCTGGAAAATGGTTGAACATAATGCATTGTGTTCCATAACAGAATGTACTGTAATAGACCTTTTTAAAGATATCTGGGTTGGGCGTGACATTTATCTGGAAAATGGTAGCCGTATCAAGTAAGGAATCCTCTCCATGAGCAAAGACCAGAATTGCAGTCGCTTCAGATAAGGTAGTATGCATAGTTCATAGGCTGCAGCAGATTTTAGTCCAATTTCACAAATAATAGAAGAAAGAGACAGAAAAGGGGATTTGCGACAGTAATGTTCCAAATATCTGAAGAAACTGAGGAAACAAGATGCAATTAACAAACAAAAGACTAGACCAGATGGAAAGAAACTGAGAATTTATATGGGGGGGCGAGGGGGTTTGAATAAGAATGTCATGGGTGTAAAGTTTTCGAGAAATTCACTAGAAGGGAGACATCTATTAGCAACCTAAGAGTGTAGGTGTTAGATGAAGCTGAAATAGACAATATATTCTTCCAATTTCGTTTTACTTACATTGTTCGTTTCTCAGCGCAATCATCAGTCAATAAAGCAATGAAAATTGGTAAGTTGGATTTGTATTTCCCCCATATTTATTTCTTGGTTGGCTTTGTAACATTGTATTACAACTTTCAAAATAGAAGTTTTGTCAAATTGAATGTTGTTAGTGATTTGCTACGCTGTTGTTTTGCCCATTTCTTCCATTTATTAAACCAGATTTTTCATTATTGATAATTAAATGTTGCCTTCTTTTTCGGTAATAGTTTTATCATTTCTTCAGACACTAGGCCAGAAAACCAGCTTGAAAGACAACTAGGTGATCTTCCTTCAATGTTGCTATTTTGAAATGCCTAACTGAATCTTGCTAACACTGCTTACTGTAACGTGATTTTTGATGTTATTTTGAGTCATTCATTTCATTCCTTCTGTATTTACAGGTGTGGCTTACTTTGATAACAACAAATCTATTGCTGTTGGTCTTGCCTTCACAGAAAGACGCACCATTCATTGAAGAGCTATTCCACCAAGCCATGTCTGTGTTCAGATTCTTGCCAAACAGCCAGCACCACTGAAAGCACCTTGGCCAGTAAATGATGAGAAAGAGAACCAATTCCTAACTGTGAATTGTTTTTTCGCGCTTCCAAGAGAGCACATTCATGTAAACAAGTTAGAAAATGGAAACTTAGCTTTGTACCATTTGATGCCTGTTAGGAATCGTCCTTTCTGAATACACTATTCCACTAAATATGGCCGACTCAAGTTCCATTGTTACTGAAGATAGCGGTAGCGACGAGATTCATCTCTTTGTTAGTTGCTACCGATATCCACAGTAACTATGGAACTTTTTCAACATTCATTGCATTTACGAAGTCAGCCATCTTTAGCGTGTATTTCTTAAAAATCCGACTTTGTTAACAACAACATTGCATCGAACTCCTTCATCGTATAGTAAGATGAAAAGTAACGCTTTTTATATTGTATGGTTGAAGGCAGGGTAATAATAACATGACAGATTTAATGGATAAGTGAGCTTGTCACTTTTGTATAACTTCCTGAGACAAGCTTTTTCCTTTCTAAGTATATTTTTGAGGGGCAAATCACTCCAAAAAATCTCGTCCACTTCTTGAAAAATCCTATTTTGGAAATTCTTAAATAATTTTCAGGAAATTCTATTGTTGTGTTTTGTTATTGTTTTTTTACGTGTGTGATCTGCATTTTGTTGTTTGCTGATAACAATTGTGTAACGTGTATTTCTATTTATGTTCCTTTGTAACTAATGCTGGCATTACTGATATTCTGATAGTAATTTTGATATGTATCATTGTGTATCATCTATGTATCATCATTCTTTTACAACATCTCATAAAAATAGAGATGTCACTGTCTCTATCCCCTTGCTTTCTATGCTGAGTGAACAAATTGAAAGCAGATGTCAAGGATAGTTTACAAAAGCGCAAACTTTACTACTGCCATGTCTGTCAAAATGCTCCAGATCCATTATTGCCTATGTACGCTGCATCATTTTTGTGGAGAATTTCTTCTTCACTTCAATGACTACAATATTTTGTTCATGAGATCCCTGCTAATCTTGGGTCTCCAAATATGGTTATGCGAAGTGTGGAAAATGAAACAGTTGCGATGTTGAGATTAGGTTAGTAATTAATATTATAATGATTGTAATAATACAAAATTATAATATAAATAAATGTGATTATTTGGTGCTCTTGTTATCATCGTCAAGGATTGTGCAAAAATGACGTCAACCGTTAGGCGGAAGCAGAGTTATGGGAAAGGTGACGCTGGTCAGCGGGTGGAGTGGAGGGGGATGTGGCACTTCTGTTTATGCCAACCTTCACAATTTGAAATGTACAGCCGCACTTATCAAAAATGTTGTTCAAGAGCTCCAGTAAGCACATTTAGTAGCAGAGTGCCCAAACTTAGCACAGTAGTACAATAAGAAGCCGTGTGTGAGAACCTGTGTGAAAGGCAGAAATTCGCTTTTCTAATATCCATGCATATTGATTCTTCTCGAAAAACAGACCCATATGTAGGAAAATTGTCGCCGGAAACCCATTTGGGGGGCACATCCTGTATATTGAACAATGGAAGTACCCGCAAGGGACAGACAAAAGTAAGTAAAGATAACAGTGGTATTCTTATTTAACACCCCTCTCTTCGTGCCCTCTGCTTCTCAATTTTGTTTTTACTTCACATTTGATGCCAGAAAAGGGTTCTTGTGTGTTTACATCACACAAAGTTTGTATAATGTTAGTATATTTTGAAAAAATGAACGTCAATACGCATAAAAACTTGACTTTTCATGCAATCTGATGATTTGGTTGTTTTTTGGGCATTTTGTAAGTTTGGGGTTGCTTTGGGCTGCATGACCACCCTTATAGGACATGATGTTTGTTATGTATTTTGATAAAATGAACATCAATACACATAAACGCTTGATTGTTCATGCAATCTTATGATTTCGTTGTTTTTCGGGCATTTTGTAAGTTTGGGGTTGGTTTGGGCTGCATGACCAATATGAAGAGCATATATCATTTATGTTACTCGGCAAGTCGGAATCAGCTGTCTTTTCACACAATTCTACGGCTTCAACGTCAGGGCAGAGAGAAAACCAGTAGCTGCCGAGTCTAAGTTGTCTTGCACAGAATGCCTTTCCTTTTCTGATAATGGCCTTTTTCCCTTCGGCTATCTCGTCGGAAATCTTTATTGAAGCATATCGCATCTATAGTTGTAGGTAGAGAAGGGCAATCAATGTTGTGTTCTGTATGATCTGTGCAAACATACAACAAAAGAAAAAAAGGAAGCAATACTAACAGTTTCACTTTCAAAAGTAACATTTTCACGGCCTGCCAAGTCAACTTGGTCGCATGTTTCTATAAAGAAAAACATAGGGGCCCTATGGGCATGTTCGAAGAACGACTCTGGTTGAATATAGCTATTTCGGTCAAATGATGAAAGATGTTCATCGGTATGCACAACGATGACGATAATGATTATGATGATAATGGTGGTGGTTATGATGATGATGTTGATGAACACGATGATCATGATGCTGGTTGGTAGGGGTGATTGTGGTTGTATGGTGGGTATGGTGGTGGTGATAGAGGTGGCTGTGGTGCTGAAGGGGTGGTTGTGGTGGTTGCGATAGGGGTGATCGTGGTGATGGTTGTAGGGGTAGTTGTGGTGGTGGTGATAAGGGTGGTCGAGGTGATGGTTGTAGGGGTGGTTCCGGTGGTGGTGATAGGGGTGGTCGAGGTGATGGTTGTAGGGCTGGTTGTGGTGGTGGTAGCGTTCCATTAGATGTTGCACACCGTCAATGGTGGTGATAGTAATCATGATGATGATGATGATGATGATTATCATTATTATTATTATTATGACGATTTTCATCGTGAGGATAATATTAATGATGATTTGTTTTGAAAACTGTTTTGAAATTGCTGCTCTTTGGCAAAACTCTTTGTTAAATGTTGAGAATGCCTGAAATGTCATTTACCAAAGCAAGGTGGCAATTTTCCAGTTCCATTTAGTAAACAAGGATGAGTCAGTTGTCACATGACCCCAGATTGACAAAAGTGCTTGCAGGCCGAATTGTGAACAACTAACCGCAAATTGCGCATAAATGGCCCATAAATGGCTGAGACAATGGCCCTAATGGCATTCTTGACAATGGCCCTATTGTTACACGTTTTCCATTGTTCAAGCGTTGGTTAGTTAGTGTGTGAGTGAGTGAGTGAGTGAGTGAGTGAGTGAGTGAGTGAGTGAGTGACATCCACCCCACACCAATGTGTTCGAAATTCTTCGAACACAATGAGACTCATCAGGCATTATATGCAAAATAACAAAATCATTTCCAAAAAAAAAGGAAAATTATGTATCAAAGATTCAGGGAGAAAAGCAAATCACACAACCTTTAACTTCCTTCAGAGTTCGTTAGAGTTTTGGTATCATATATATATTTATTTGAAAAAAAACAGAGGCTGAAGGGTTACGTCCTTCACAAAAACGATACGTTTTGATTCACCAGGAATATTTCCTAGAAAATGGACCAAATTCAATTTCAAACACATCTCATCACTCATTATTACTTCAATTGATCGCATTATTAAAGAGCACCATTAACTAGGGTATATGTCGCAATAATTGTTTCTAGATACAAGATAAACATAAAGATACAATTGTTTCTGAATAAAGATACAGCACAATCAATTTACATCAGTCACATTGAACCACGAGTAATTAATGCAGCTTTCTTCTGCTGTTTTTTTCATCAACCAAAAATACTTTACCTTCAGCTTGTATAGTATTATCCAACTTCCATGGATATTTGCAGGATGTACAGACATCTTCAGTAAGCTTTTTCCACTTAACGGGTACAAAATGAAACTGTTGTAGTTATACTTTGCAATATAATCTTTCAACAATCTTTTCTGCTTGGAAATTTTAACGCAAATTTTTCTTTGTTTTTTACTGCTATCTGGAGAAACAAGAGTAACCATTATTAGAATAACTTGCGGGACTGCAGTGCCACAAAAAAGTTCCATCTAGTCAAGAGCAAAATATATTGCAACATTCATAACGGACCTGCAAGTTTTCCGAGGTTGGCAGACAGATGATGAATGGAATTCACAGTCGCCTCTATACGTTTCTTGTGGAGGTCACAAAGCTTCCCATAAAGGGAGGTGAATTTCATTGGAAATTCAATCTGCAGACTTCTGGTGATTAGAATTCAGTTGCTTGTACATTGACTGGAGCTTTTCAACTGGCTTTAACAGGTAGGCTACTTTTAGCAGACTGATATTCAGCAAAACCACCCCAGATGCTGTGCATGAATGTTGTGACAGCAGTGGAAATCGTGTCTTTTTCTGACAATGCTATATGCAGAAGTGGTAGTTCTTCATCAGGTTTTATACTCAGAGGAGTTGAAACGTTGCTAGAAACTGAAAAAGAAGAAAAATTGTCGTTCTTCCCAACTGACATACCGCAACTGATAGCAAACAAAGACAGTTTTACAAACAGGAATATACCTTCAGCATCCAACACAGCCTTTTGTCTCCATTCTTGGAAGCTCTGCTGGCTGTTTCTTAGGTCATATTCTGCAATTTTGGCGTCTAGCTCCTTCTTAACTTTGACCTCCTTTCGATAAGTCTGTTTCAGGAAAGAACAATAAGATTACAAATATCTTTTTAACTTCTTTATTTGAAGTTCTCAGGGCAAAAGGACATTGAGATTGCAGTGTATAATACCAGAGCAAAGCTATCCTCAATAGCAAACAAAACATGAAATTTTTTTGATTTGTTTGCATGTACATTGACCTTCAACTTATAGGAAACTGCCTGTCTGAATCTTTTGTAAAGATCTCAGCGAGTTTTAAAATCTTTCTTTTATTCCAGGCCAGAGCATGCTCTGTGATAACCCCCCTTTTTCCTACAAGCAAAAATTGTTCCCAGCATTGAAAAGTTATGTAGTTCCTGGTAAATCTAAGTTCAATCACTTTCTTCTTCAACAAACGAAGCAAAACCTGCATTATCTACCAACGCAGATGGGCTAGTTTAGCAAGAGCTCACTCACCCTCTTGCAGCATATACTTGGTCGTGGCACCCACTCTGGATAGGCAACTGAAAATTAACTTGTCTTCTTCTCCAGCTGCATATCCTGATCCATCAGACCAGAGGCCACCAAATAGAATCTACAACGGAATGAGCAACATCACTTGAATATAGCTGATATGCACAAGATACATGTATCGCATCTACAGAATATCATGGTAAAACGTCAACACATCAGGTCTGCAGACTAACAGTTGCCATCAACAGACTTCAATGCTCGTTGGGATTCGAACCCACATCTGACTTCATGAAGAAAGTCGGTTCTGGCCATTGAACTACGAGCATGTTTTGAAGCAATAAACAGCAATTATTTCTATGCAACACAGCAAACCACTTACCTGCAGCATACAAAGCTTTCCTAAAAAAATAAAACAAAGCAGCACTGATATGGAGAAATATCAAGATTAGAAAACAGACTCTTTCACTCACTTCACATTCAGGAGGATGACCTTTAGCATGCATCATGCCAAGGACACATTCTGCTTTTGTAAAAACTTCCGGATCAACTTTTTTGAGCCACTTTGCATACTTGCAAGCTACATCGGTGTAGAGATATGACAAGTCACGAGGAAGGAGAAAGAGCTTCTGCAGGTAGTATGTGTAACCAAAAAGTTCGCATGTGAACATGTTAACTGCCTTCTGAGCTATCCTGTGACGACACGAAGCAACTTGGAGCCATGTTTCATCCAGTTTTGTAAATTTTCTCCTCTTGTTTGATGCAGCTTTCCACGTGGAGGTCCCACATAAATTATCAGCCTGCAAATATATAAAGACACTAACATTGATCCACCCGGTCTACCAAAATTCCTATTTTATCAAATTACGTAAATTGGACTCACTTAATTAGCTGACTGCATACCTGAATCTTGGGTCATCATATTTGGGTCATCATATAGCTTTTGCATGGCGGCATCAACTTCAGCATCATCATAAATAAATATTTCACCATAGTAGGGTGCATTGCGTTTGCTGTGCAGAAACAAGGTAAAAAGGGTAAGCTTATTTAAGTGTTTAAATTAAAGAAAAGCAGCATTTGATACATGGTCTCATATTCTGAAGTCTCTTATGCTAATCTGTAATACTGTGAAATGTTACGAGGTCATATCACATACCACCCTGAACGTTTATATCGGTACAGCTTACAGTTCCCATCGACATTAGAGGCATACTGAGTTATTTCACAAGGTGGACCCACCATCCAGTTCTCTCCTTGGAGCTGTTCTGTTTCAAAGCGACAAAACTTCCATTCTTTAAAACCTCTTGAAAACGTTGTCTTATTTACAACACCACCCTCAAAAAACAGAATTTGATCTAATAAATTATGAGTGAATGATTACAAAAAAGAAACTTTACTGCAGAAAGCCTACCAGATTTATTTTCAACTATGCACTTGTTGGGTGTTGCATTTGCTGTGAATCTTTTGAAATTCCCACAACTGCAATAAGGCATTCTCAGGTCTGGACACTTGGCTGAAAATGACAAAAAAGAAACTCAACAACAACAAGTCAAAACAACAAGTCATAAATGGGACTGGAAATATATAAGAGATATTTAACATTTAAACTCTAAAGCCCCGCTTTTGTAAATTGGAAAATATAACTTTGTATGCCCACAATCCTCCACGGGGATAATGGAATAACTGAGGATTTTGGATACTGTGTTTAGATAGATTTCTTAAGGCAGTAGTACAAAAGGATATTTTACATTTTACGTCATTCAACTTATTGTGGAAAAATTGACGGAAATATGGAGCTTTGGTACAGCTCACAGACTATAGCCTAAGTCATTCTGGGGACAGACGTGTAATATTTTTGTCTTCGATTTTTCATAAAATTTATATCTATATTCAGTGAAATGACTTTCTTGAAGGAAATAAAGCAAAGATTAATACTAGATGTTGTTCATTACTTGAAAATGGTTAAGAAAAAGAAACTAGAAAAGGAATTGATAATAAAAGAAGTGTGCAGCCACTTTGGCCTAAGTATCGACGAAGCAAAATCTGCTTTACAAGAAATTGCCGAAAGAGGTATCATATCTTTTCAGAATGAATCTGTAATGTTAGACTGGAAGGATACATTTGAAATGTCCAAAATATTTACAAGATGTGGCAAGAAACACCAAAACTCGAGACAGTCGCAACACAGATTTCACCAGAAGATTTTCCTCGCGGTGCCCCTCCCAGAAATGATGCATACACGCAAACGAACAACAGCGAGGCAGAGGCAAAAATTTCATCTCAACATCGTGTACAGGGAAGCTCTACCAGCGATATTTACAATAATTTTGCATTATTGGCAAAATCGGTGGTAGATCTGCAGAATATTATTGATAAGGAAGGAGAAAGAAACGAAATTTTGCTGCAGAAAAATTGCTGTCAAGGAAAACCAACATGTAACATCTCCCAAGATGCTTGCAACAGGCGTGAGGGTTATTCTTCTCGAAATGTAAAGAACAATACAGAAAAACACGTGATTGAACAAACACCAATTGTTTTGGAGGACATAAATTCAGAACTAACAAAATCCATCAAAGAACAGAGGACAAAGCGAATACCAAGAAGATAAACAAAGCGAATAAACAACAAATTACAAAAGAAAAATCAAGCACTGCTGTCTACGTTGCATCAGATGAAGATGAAATTTCTTCTCCACCAACAGAAAATAAAAAGCCAAATCAAAGCACCAGTAACGAAGCAAGCACGAACAGAGAAAACAGAAGAGCCACAGAAGAGAGAAAAAAACAATCATATTAGGCGATTCTATGGTGAAAAATATAGACGCCTGGAGGCTAAAGAGGAGAATACCAAGAAATGATGAAATATATGTAAAAAGTTTTTCCGGTGCGACAATAAAGGACATGGAAAGTTATAGCAAGCCTTCTCTGGACAAGAAGCCTGACACGATTATTATGCACTGTGGTACGAATGATCTGAGGACAGAAAAATCTCCATTGGACATATCAACAGAAATCATTACATTAACGAAGACGATTGGTTGCAAATACAAGGAGACAAAGATGGTCGTGTCTGGCCTTATTCAACGTGGAGACAATATGGAAGGAAAAAGATCTAGAACAAATGATATTCTGAGAGACATGTGTCATGAAGAGAACATAGATTTTATTGATAATGAAAACATTGATAGTGAGAAGCACCTGAATGGCAGTCAACTACACCTAAACAGATCAGGAGACAGTACGTTATCAAGAAACTTTTTAAATTTTTTTAATCACTGACCGATATATGATACCATAAAAGATACCAATTGCTACCCTGAAACGTTGGTTCATGATGTCACTGAAGACAATAGGCCTATAACAAAACCTACTGAAGAAAACCCGCTAGAGAAATTAAAATCAATACGATACAAAGGTAAAAATGGTTTAATTGGCCCATCTTAACATTAATTCTATAAGAAACAAATTTGAAATGCTTAAACCAACCTGTGAGAGTATTGATATCTTTACAATTGCCGAAACAAAACTCGATAGTAGTTTTCAAACAAGTGAATTTATGGTTGATGGTTATATGACGCCCTTTAGATGTGATAGAGATAAAAATGGCGGTGGTCTTTTGATATATGCCAGGGATGGGGACCAGGACCACAAGTTTCCACCTGATATTGAGGTAATAGTACTAGAGTTAAACTTGAAAAAACAAAAGTGGCTTTTTCTAGGCATATATCAACCTCCCTCTCAAGGTGAACAATATTTTTTCGATGAGATTGAAAAAGGGCTAGATACTTTCAATAACAAGTACAAAAACATAGTTATAATGGGTGATTTCAACTCTGAAATAAACGAAACTGTCATCAGTGATTTCATGGACCATTATAATTTAAGCAGTATAGTCAAGAACCCAACTTGTTTTAAGTCGGCTAGTCCCCGATGTATTGACCTGATCCTGACTAACAGGAAAAATAATTTTCAGCATACTTCAACTATTGAGACGGGACTATCTGACATTCACGCTATGATAGTAACAGTCTTGAAGACAGGGTTTACAAAACGCAGTCCTAAACTGATCACCTACCGAGATTACAAAAAATTCGATGACGAAAGCTTCAGACATGATTTTCAAAGAAATATATTGTCGAAGTATAGGGTAGATTACACTTCATTCAATACCCTTACGATGAATACACCCGACCAGCATGCTCCCGTTAAGAAAAAACTTGTTCGGGCAAATGATGGGCCTTTTATGACTAAAACCCTTCGCAAGGCTATAATGCATTGCTCCAAATTGAAAAATAAATACAATAATGTAAGATTGACAGAAAATTATAATGCGTACAAGTTACAAAGAAACAAATGTGTTTCACTACTTCGAAAAGCAAAAAAAGACTACTATAATAAATTAGATGTAAAATGCTTTACTGATAATCGTAAGTTTTGGAAAACTGTCAAACCTGTGTTTGCAGACAAAATCAAAGCCTCTCCATCCATCTCTCTTGTTGAGGACGGCAATTTGATAACTGACGATATACAAATTGCAACTATATTTAATGAAACTTTACCAACATAACAAAAGATCTAGATATTAAGGAAAATGAAACGTATTTGTATTTATCCTCCACGGATGGAATAGAAGACCCTATAGATTGAAAAATACAAAAACCATCCAAGCATAATAAAGATAAGGGAAAATTTGACACATTCCGAAACTTTTAATTTTGAACAAGTAACGCTTGAAGACACCTTAAATCAAATTTCACTGCTGAATCCCTCAAAAGCATCACCAATTTATAGTTTACCAACAAAGATCATAAAGAAAAATCAAGATATTATCGCTCCTATCTTGCACCAACAACTAAATGCCAATATCTTACAATCCACTTTCCCTGATGAACTAAAAAGGGGTGACGTTAAGGCTATTTTCAAGAAGGACGATGCTTTTTGTAAAAAGAACTACAGGCCCATCACAATATTGCCCACCTTATCAAAAGTTTATGAAAGAATTATAGAAACACAGCTGAAGCGATTCGCAAATAATTTTCTATCGCCACTGCTCTGTGGCTTCTGAAAAGGATATAATACACAACACGCTCATCTTAGATTTGTTGAAAGTTTGAAAAGGGCATTAGATGATCGCGAAAATGCTGCAGCTGTTTTCATGGATCTCTCGAAGGCTTTTGATTGCATAAACCATAAACTTTTGATAGCAAAACTAGCCAGCTACGGAGCAGACAAAGAAGCCCTTTGTCTCATCCATAGTTATTTACAAAATAGAGTGCAAAGAGTTAAAGTAAATGGAGCCTTCAGCTCTTTCAGAGATACAACTATTGGTGTCCCACAAGGGTCAGTTCTGGGACCTCTCCTGTTTAACATATTCATAAATGATTTATTCTATGTAACGGACACTGAAATATGTAACTACGCTGACGATACAACGTACTATACTTGTGATAGTAACATCGATGCAGCAATAGCAAGACTGGAAAATGATGTCTCTAAAAGTGCAGAATGGTTTGACAACAACTGCATGAAACTGAACAAATCAAAATGTCATTTGATGACTTTCGGTAACGACAACATTGAAGAAACAATAAAATAGATGATGAGGTTATTTGAAAGCGCTGAAGAAAAATTATTAGGCGTAACCTTAGACAAGAAATTAACGTTTAAGTCACACGTTAATACATTATGTAAAAAGGCTAACCAAAAATTACATGCGTTATCTAGAATAGCCTGTTATATCAGCGGTGACAAATTAAAACAAAATATGCAGACGTTTGTTTTATCACAATTCAATTACTGTCCCCTCATTTGGATGTTTTACGATAGACGTACGAATAATAAGATAAATCACATCCACGAAAAAGCTCGGAGGATAGCTTATGGCGACAAAGAATCAGACTATTTAACTCTTTTGCAAAAGGACAATTCAGTGACCGTTCACCAGAAAAGTTTACAACTGCTGATCACGGAGATCTTCAAAACAAATAATGACCTCAATCCAATTTTTATGAAATAAATTTTCTGAGAAAAATTTCACAATATGATCTGAGAATTAACAACCGGCTGCAAGTGCCGAAGTATAAAACTGTTGCCTATGGTAAACAAAGTGTAGCTTATATTGGGAGCTTTTTGTGGAACACGATTGCGGATGAGCTCAAAGTTTCTGAAACTATTTGCAAA
Organism: Chrysaora quinquecirrha; assembly: GCA_014526335.1. Lineage (NCBI taxonomy): Eukaryota > Metazoa > Cnidaria > Scyphozoa > Semaeostomeae > Pelagiidae > Chrysaora > Chrysaora quinquecirrha. The sequence goes on from JACTAT010000223.1 coordinate 691,366, forward strand.
TTTAAAACACTTATTAAAAACTGGAAAGATGAAACATGCAGTTGTAAACTATACACCATACATAGCTCAAATTGGTTTCTTGACTTAGTCATATTTAAACTTTCGGTATACTTTTCAATTAACTTTCAACTACATCTTTGTTTGAATAACTATGTACAATTTATTTTGATCTTTAATTTATTCTTAGTTACGTGGTAGGTTTTAATTAGCTATTTAATTATTAGCTATTACTAATAATACCTACGGTAAATAAATTGATAATAATAATAATAATAATAATAATAATAATACTACCGTGGAGGAAGAGCTTAACTTTAGGGTCAGGCACGGATGCACCAGCTTTGCTGTGCTTTTACCATTGAGATTCAGGAAATTTGTATACTTTTATAGCACATTCTTTTTGGGATTGCATGCTAGCTTTTGCCAGAAATACTATTCAGGGGTTTGAGAATACATTGTTAGGAGTTTTTTAGTGAGGTAATTTAATAGAATAGGAAAGTCTCCATTACCAATGTTGATAACCCAACCATTTTCATCAACGGATTCTAAGGATTGCAGATGACTAAACCTCCCACCAAACCACTGTAATCGATCGTGAAATGGATCAAGCTCACGTCTGCTTTTGTCACAGCTACCGCAAAGTATTTCAATATTGTTGCAGTCCGTACATTTGATGAAGGCAGGGTTTTTCTCGCAATCCAAACACATCTGTCCAGCTTTTAAGTAAGAGCCCTTCACAACTGTCTCAAAAATTTTGGATCGGACACCTTCAAACTTTACCTGGGTATCTTCTTCTCTTTGGTCCCATGTTCATTTATCTGCTTTTCAGTCAGATAAATCATGGCATTTTGGATATTTCCTGGCATTCGGATATTTCCTAAGAATATTTTAACAATATTTCCTAAGAATATTTCCTAACAATATTTCCTATAATATTTTAATATATTTCCTGGCATTCAGTGATGAGCTTTTGAAGATCGGTTGAATCTAGAATGCAACTTAAATACACTACCATTTATCATTAAAATTCACACATCATATTGAAATTTAACATAATAATGCATTATGTCTGTAAGAGTTTTAAACTTACCAGAATCTGCGTTTGACAAGTCACTGTCTTCTACAAATTCTACATCTTGGAGGACTTCGGGTAATTGGTTTTTAGAGTTAGAGAGATCTAACAAAAAAAACAAATGTTAAAAATTTAAAATGATCCGTTCAATATGATTTTTATGAAAAGGTTTTAGCTGGCTTTCATTGGTAAAAAAGGCAGAAGAAAAACGCAATGCTAGAATACCGTGTTGCTCAGTTAAGAAAAAGGAGGCTGTACTTGGACTATTTGTATTAATAGCTTTTCTTCTTTCTCCTTTCCTCTTACTGTGGTAGTGAGCTCTACCTGTCGCAGGATCATTAGAAAACACTTTCGTGTGGGACTTTTTCACTCTTGATGGCTTCCACCTTTCAAGCAATTTCTCAAGGTATTCAAATATTTCGTCTTTTGAGCATTTTCTCCTGCTTCTTCCTTTAATAGCATGTTGTAATCGTGGACAATTAAAGTTACATTACTCATTTTCCAAACAGTTTAAAAGAAAAAACAGAAGGATAAGTGGAAAAAAGGCTTTTTATCTTAAAACTATGTCACAGAATATGCAATCTGTTCAACGAAGTACTAGTTTTTGTGTGCTTAGCATTGTAAATCTCTGTATATTTTTCAGTGAAAGTCTCATTGGTTTCCACGAGTCATTGCACATGTTTCTTGCTGCTGCAGGATCTGATGCCAGTATGCTAAATTATCAACAGTGGCGTATGGCATGGTATGCATTCCTGGAACTACTTGATATCGATTACGAGGATGGCTTTGGTTGTGGAACATGCGGACGATACCCTGACGTTGTTATTTGTGATGCCACAGTTCTTGGATTCAGGCGCGAGTACGTGCAGTTCATCAAAATTCCTACTGATAACCCAGATCGTGAAAGACTCAGTGGCAGATAAGTTTCAAATTCAGAGCTTGTTCTCTTATTTTCATTTCTCTCCTAAAAAAGGAGTAGTCATGGAAACTGATTTTGTGACAGTCACTCCTCCCGGCCTGTCAAGACACAAAGATCGGACTTTTCCCAGGCTCGAGCTCTGCTGACCGCGGGCTAGGTGAGCCATCGCCCCTTCATTTTTGTGTCTGTTACAGCTCCTGGGGTGAGTTGGGCCAGCCCTTCTTGGACGTGCGTCACTGGCGTCAGTCGAAACAGTTTCACTTGCAAGTACGGCATTTTTCGTGCTTTCAATTAGTAAACACTTCTATTTCGATTCACTATGAGCACTGCCCTGTTTTCGATTTTTCAATGTAAAAAAATGTAAACCCTTACAGACGCAACGATGTAGTACATTTATAAACATATTTATTTGAAGTGCGTCAATATAATATTTTATGCATTTCTGGTTCATTAACATAGAAAAAATAAGGAAAGAACTCTGTCAATTAACTGTGATATCTTTGTCCTTTTTTTACTACTTTCTGTAAAAGAATATTCATAAAAAGCAAATCAGTGCGCAAGAAAATCCATGATTATGCTGAAGCGAAAATTGGTAGATGGCAAAAAAAAGACCCCAAAGAAATGCTCGAAAAGGATTTACTGTTGTTCAAGAAATTCGTGGAAAGTTGTGAGGCCATTTTTGAGACTGACACAAATTTTCCAAAAGCAATTGCTGCCTAATAAAATGTGTGGCGACTCCATCTCCGGTATGCTCGTAACCTCCAGCGTTGGAAGATGTTATCAATGACATCGATGAAATTGCAAAGTCAGCAACGATCAGTGAATCATCGGCTGCATTAAGTGGTATTCTTGCATCCTTGTAAGTATTCTTGCATCCTTGGGATACAAGAATACTTAGAAGGTCATTCACACAAGAACGAGTGCAGTTATGCTTGGTTGCCCATGCTGCTAGCTGTATTTTAAAGCTTGGCTCAACACTTGGGTTTTCTTTTATTTTTTCATCGTCATTATTTTCTTTTATACTATCATCAGACTCTGATGTATAGTTATAAATGAAAAATTCATCATCTATTTCTTCATGTTCCTCAGAGGCAATTTCAACAGACCTAACATTAGATTGGTAATTGAAATGGAGAACATTTTTATAGAAGATGCAAGTCCATCTTATTTGACTTAGCATATTATATCCCAAGACAATTTTCCATAAGAAAGATGATGTTGCTCAGTTTTTCAGCACTTGGATCATAAGTGGCAATGCTACCTTACAGAGAAGGATTTGCTCTCATACCTGTTCTACATCAGTTATAACATGTTATGTAAGATTTTGTCTTTTGCTCAAATTTCTAATATTTTTCTGCTTGACATCAATTCTTAAATTTTTTCTGTTAACAGATGTGGAAAAGAGCAGTTTGGAAGGAAAGGTCAAAGGAGAAAGAAGGTGTAGTGCCCAGCAATTGGAAACACACTTTTTTGTCCGCCTGGGAAGTCATCTTTTAAAGCTCTGAAAGAGCGAAGACCACCTGTTGATGGCTGATTCAAATTCACACTTACAGACGTATTTAATGAAAATGAAAACTTTTACAGTTTCCGTTAATGTAAGGCTGAGAGGGATATTTCTTGTTTAACCCCTTAGGCTTCTCAGAGGCATCGTTTCTTGTCCCCTTTAGAGATATGTTTTCAAGCAATTGAATTGAAATAAGATTTTGTTTGAAAAAGGTCCAGGTTTTAAGATTAACAAGCTGTAGAATACCTTTGGTGTACTGAATGTTGTATTTAGGCTAAATTTTGTATTGTTGCATGTAAATTTTGAAGAAACATTGTACAGTAACAACATTCTTGTTGCTTTTGAAGATAATAAACAAGAATGTGAAAATTATGACTTCACAACCACAGCTGAAATGAGTGAAGAAGATGATGAATTGTTTTTAAAAAGAAAAGAACACCAAAGCAAAGAGAATTCCCTCCATCTCTGCTACCAAGTTAGTTCTTTTATCTATCTGTCCTGTTACTATCTATCTTAGCAAACATTAGTCATATTTTAAACTAAGGAGATGTTCACTATTTGCATGTTTATTGACGTAAAATTTCAGTTTATGCTCGACTTTATGACACATAAACCAATAGCATTAGCCCACAATGAAAATGTTCAGGTATAAAAATATGCAATTAAGGACCAATGAACTTTGTCCTAAACAAATGCTAACATTCTCTCATCTATCTCTTTTCCAGCTAAAGTTATTAGTGAGAATTCTAGTGAAGAATCTCTCTCCTGGATGAGGCAAACTGAAGGTAGAATTTAACTCTTTCTTCACTGCAGACATTTGTGTATTTAGAATAATAATAAAGACATTCGGTTTTGCATTTAAACTTTCATTATGATTCCTCCCACTTCTCCTAATTGCAAGACCATCAGATTTTGTACAGTGGCATTAAGTGTAATCTAGTTGACTCTTGGTTTGAAGATCTAAGTGTGGTCAGGGGTCAAGACCATCCAGTGTGGTGTCATAGCCAGGGTGGAGGTCTCAATTAGTTAACATACTACTCAGGTCTTAGCAACTGGTGCTACACCTCATTTCACTTGCACTGTCAATGAGTTGTTAAATACTTCAAGGGACCACAGTATTTTCTATGCTATGTGCAAAGCATGTTGTAAACAGGAAATAACAGGATTTTTATGTAAATAAAATGAGACTGAAGTTTATTGGATTAATCGTCAGACTGTGAGTACATGTAGCAATGCTTTTTTACTGATTGTTTTCTATGCAGTCAGGATAGCTTTTCAATCAGGTTTTTTTTCTCAGAGACTCCTACGTTGCCAATTCCACCAGATACATGGACACCTCTTCAGCACACTTCAAAGGGTACTTTCTGTGACATGTTCTGTAGAGTTATTTTGCCTTTAAAGATCCAGAAATTTGTATTACTTTCTGTATAAAATAGTTCGATGTTTTATGTATCTGCAATTTTCATATATAATTAATGTGAAAAAATATCAACAGTTTTAAGTTGACAAAAAGAAAAGCATTTGATATTTTGAAGCCTGTAAGCTATAAGTTTTCATTTGATTTTTTCAAGTAAGAATGCTGCATTGACACCAATGTCATCAAAATCAAGCACACCTGTCAGCCCTAATTCTAAAGGTATTTGACTTGTTAGTTAACTGCATATCAGCTGACACATGATACATATTTAATCAGAAGTGGGCTACCACAGTTTTTATACTTTCTTTGGTTGGAATTCAAGTGAATTTCATGCATATTTCTTTCACATGCTGTATTAGGCTCTGATGAAGGCATTGAGATGAAAATGCTTTCATCAGAGAATGCAACCCTTTCCTTGTTCATATTAATTGTTTGTCTGCTGTTCTCTGTATCTTCTTTACTCAACTGAGTGAGTCTGGTTCTTTTCCAGTTCAAGGCATATCAGAGAGAATCAAAGTGCCTCGTTTCAATGAAAGTCGTCCGGCCATTGAAATGGACTTGGGACGTTTTCCAATGTCTGAAGCAACTAAGCTGTGTTTACTAAAATATTGAGAATTTAAATTGGCATACTCTGGGTCTCAATTAAGTCCTCTACTTTCTTTTCAACAGAATAATTCTCTGAATTATTTCTGAATTATTACAATTTCCAACGGGATGATTTTGAGAAAAGGCTTCTTGAAGTCCATAGTAACTGTTCCATCATCCTTTTATTCTGACTAGCACTATTAAAATTTGATGTCTTTTACACCCTATAATGTGAATCTGACTGCTATTGTATACTCTCTACATTATGACTAACCATTAAATATTTGACATGTTTGAAATCTATTTTGAAATTCAATGTGAACAATTTCATTGGTTGATTATTTTCTTTGTGAAATCTTTTTGTTTCATTTTTGTAAGTGTTGTTCCTTCTGACTGATATACAGAATGAATTTCGTCAACAGAATACGTAGACAACAACAGAGATAAAAGAGTATACTGCAGAATCGAAAAAAACTTGCTAATATGGAAGATTTTGAGGAAATGGAAGAGTCACTGAAGGATGAAGAGAAACGAAATTCATTGGTAAATAAAATAAAAAAATTCTTCATTTTTTGGCATTTTGCGAATATAAGAAACTTGATAACTTCTGTACAATAACTTCTGGTATTTGAAGGTGGGACATCATGATTTGGCAAAAGCCAGTGGAAACATGTTGATTCTGTCAGTATGCTGCTTGAAAACAGACTCCTCCTTTTGATATGGAAATCATATGAAGTCAATCAATTTCAGCTCCAACAGTGATTTTTTCAACAGATTAAGAACAATACCTTCCCAGAGGGATGGCTGCTTTGATACTGACACGTGTTCCTATTGTGATAAGGAAAGAATGCGACAATGCGTAAAGAACAATACAAATCCCTTGACCTTAACACTTCGTTGCTAAGATGGCAGGTCGTCTCAGGTTGTTTCAGCCTCGATTCCAAATTTGACGGCTCGTTTCAGGTTGTTTCAGGTCGTTTCAGGTGATTTCATCTCGTTTCAGGTCGTTTCAGGTCGTCTCACTGTTTATAAATAACGTATCTTTCACTGTGTTCCATCTACTTGAACTATAACGTAACAAAATGTTTATATGACCTGTCTGCACTTGAAATCCTATTACATGCAAAATTACTGCCTGGTAAGTTCAAAAATCCTCCCCCATCATCCCACAGAAAACTCCAAAGCTTCAATTTCAAATTTCCTACATCAGCAAGAAATTGTCTACCTCACTAAATTTCGACTTTTTTGTGTTCAAACTCTGACTTTTTAAAAGAACCCAAAAAAATTTTAGGCCTTTGAGTTTCATAGGGTAGGCCTATAGGCCCTACAAGTTTTTTCCATTGCGTTGCATGCACAGTGCTTTAAAATTTTCCAACTGTGCGTTATCAGTGGAAAAATGTTAGACAAAACAGCAAAATACATTTCTTACCCTGGCAATTTCTGGGGCTATCAAAGCAAGAACTCTTCTTGTAACCCGAAAAAATATCGGTAAGATTCCAAAATGAATCAGTTTCGTTTGACCTCTAAGAAATGTTTCTTCTCTGAGGGGAAGAAAATCCACAGACAGGATAAAAGAGTTGGGATGCGTGATAAATCTTGAGAATATTCATGGAATTTACAGCAGAAATAATCTCCAACTTTCTGCAGAAATTTTAGGAGAATTTTACAGCAAGACTTTTGAGTAAAAATCGATTAAATTTTGAATATCTCCTCCATTTGAAATACCTACTGAATAATTTTAGGTCCAATTTCAGCAAATGTCAACATTAACTGAGCAATTAGGAAAAAAACCTCCGCAGGACAAAAGAATCATGGTGCGTGCAGTCAAAGGAACATAATAGATGGTCGCCATTAAAATCAAGACTTTTACGAGCCGAGAGAAAATCAAAATTTTAAGCAACTTCTAGGTTTCAAAACGCTTAGCAAAATCTTTAAACAGTGTCCTGCCAGAAATGGGTGTCCTGCCAGAAGCGCATCTCTAGGTGGCCCAAGGAAAAAGCCTTTCTTGTTCAATCGAACAAGGGCCCATAACAATGGGGCACCTCATTTGCATAATAAGCATCTTAGTAATAGAAGACTCTATTTGGGTCAATATTTTGTAGTCTTTACTTCCGACAAGATCTCTGATTCATCGTTTCTCAGTAACAGCTTGATGGCTAAAATGAGTATGAGGGGAAAGGGTGGAAAAGAGTCTTTGGGACTTCTCTGCTCTATGGAGTAGTAAATGGTAACATATGCTACAGATACTGATAATGCTATTGCTCTGTGTTTTGATAAATATTGAATTTTGAATGTAATTCATTTACATTTAAACTTGTAATCTTTTTCTCCTAGAAGCTCTCCTCAATTTCTGTCCTTTTCATTTTCAGCCTCAGCCTTAAAGCATCCTGGTGCCACAGAGGCAGAAATAAAGTCCATTGTTGCGGACCATCTAAAATATGCCCCGTTTTCTAAAATATGCCCCGTTTTTAGTTATCTTTGACAATATTTGTTATGTGTGACATGTTTACCTTAATTAATGAATCGATTCAAAGAGCAAAAAATGCAATACTTAGCAGATTCTTTGTTATCTTTGTCTCAGGGTTGCAGTTGTGTGGTATGGATATTTAATCATACTGAGAATAAGGTGCATGTTCCTGCATATTTAGGGAACATTGAGTGCTGATGAGCGTTTGCAAAAAGTGTCTGATCTCTCAGAAATGTGTGCCTTGCACCTGCATAAGCCTATAAATTATGTTCGAAACATTCAAATAACAACTGTTTACCGTTATTACCGCGGTTATAATAAATCAAGGTCATATAGATATTAAACGTTTTTTTCAACGTTAAAAAAACCATCAGTCAACGTTTTGGCAACCATTATTCAACATTTTTACAACGTTGAACACTGAACATTTAATCAGCGTCATAGTTCAATGTTAAAGGGCGAATTGCAAATAGGTTTTCCATGCCGTTAAAACTGAATGTGGGGTTGAAAAATGGCTTTGAGCATCCCTAGTGCGTGGGAGAGCCCCCAGAAAGTTAGGGTTTTTGAAAATTACCACGCTTTTAGAAGGTCTGGGGCGAGAATCTTTGTGACGTCAAAGCAGGAACGATGTGTTTCCTTCTCTTTCGTCACCAAAGTCGCGTTTGGTTGCACTACGAACACTCATTTCTTCTTCCTTCCAAACATAATATTGGAAATGTCTGATCTATCCTCTGATGATCACGACTATGGGACAGATGCAGAAGGAGAAGCTATTGCAATGATACCAGAATATTCATTTGAAGATGAGCTAGAGCAGGGAGCTGCAAGGCCTAACGTCAACAATCATGATTTGAACAAGGATCCTTAGGGATTTGGCAGTGATGTCGAGGATCCCTATGCAGACGACCCCATTGCTGATGAAGAATGGATAGAAAATTATAGGAGAAGAGGCAGGTTGAGTTAAGAAGAAATAAAGAATTGGAAAATCGACTTAACAGCACCTCTGAAGTGAATTCTTGGTATGTATGTGATATGATTATACTTTACTTAGTCTATACTTATGTAATATAATAATTGTTTATTTACACTTTTCGTAACTTATTAAATCTTAAATGTAGCTTAACAATCCTGTTATATTTAGGTGTAATTGTGGTAGGTGTGATACATCTCTACTGGCAAACATCAAAGAATGTCAATGTTGCAGGGAAATTGAAGGATGCAATCAGTCTTTGGTTGATGACATTGTCGTGCAAGAGGCTGGCAGTATTTCCTGTGTAACACAGCACCCAGGATTTCGACCAGTTTGCCTTGAAAGATGGTCTCTTCGGATGGCAGCTGACCGTTATTTTACGAGAGATTTTCGATGTTATCGACAAATCAATTCAGAGAACAAGTAAGTTTGAAAACTTTCTGTTACCTTTTGCCCTCTTTGTCTTGAAATACATAGAAATGATGCAGTTTGGTGGGCAAATTTTCATATTGGAAGAAAACATAACAAAAGAAGCCATGGAATTTCAACAAGCAACATATTTCAAACCAATTGAAAAACGTAATAATCTATAAATCTAGCAGCCTAAAATACAACAATTAATTTAATGATTTAGTCACCCTGAATTCTTTGTTTTTTTGTAGCTTTCTACGAAGTGTCTCTTATCGTGTTTTCACAAGAGTGATACACGGAAGGCTTGGAGCACAGCAAATACCACTACCTGCATGTGCTTACCATATAATTAGAAAAACATTTGAAGCTGATGAAAATCACAGAGGCTTTGCAGAAGAAGAGTAGGCTTGCCAAGTAAATATAAATTCTTAGTGGACCAGGCCTATAGAGTGGCAAAGTGAAAAAACAATTTCTAGAATTTCTCAATTTGCTCTTAGTTTTCTAAAAGAGCATCACAAATGATGAAAAAATTAGGAAAATCATTTGAAAATATTAAATATTGGCTGAGATATGGCCGTCTAAAGAAATACATTTCAATAGGAAATTGCTCTGGTTCATAAAGTTTAGAAACGGCACAAAAATACAGTGATTTGCTATTGAAATATATTTCTTCAAATGGCCATATCTCAGCGAATGCTTGAGGTATTTGACTGATTTCGCATATATAAGCATTATTTTTTATGCTCTTTCAGAAAATGAAGAGGCAAATTGATAAATTCTAGAAATTGTTTTTTCACTTTGCCACTCTATTGTCACCTTTATTGAATATGTATGTCATAATTGTCAGTTGGATAACATAGAGTTTAAAGATACTAAACAGAAGATAGTTATGTAAATATGTAAAATAAGATGAAATATGTAAATGTGCTACTGAATCAGCAGTCCTGTTTGTTGAGTGGACAATGTTCCACATTCTTATGCCCCTTCATTGGTTGCTTGCATGCCTTGCAAAGAGGTCTTGCTCTTTGTGGTTTGGCTACAGCCATGTTGACCTGGCTGATTTCTGGTTCTGCATTTGAAAAAATATAATTATTAGGAAGAAGTCGTTCTTTATTAATTCTTTGGACAACAATTGATTTCAATAAAGGGGGAATAGACTGCATTTACCTGGTGGGTTAGTTGGTGGTACATCCAGAACACTCTTCCGTTGCCTCTCTTCTCTTTTGGATATTGCTGCAGCTTTTGGTTCTTTCTCTTTGAATTCTGTATTGATAGGAGCTGGTGCCATGTTTCTCAGCTGTCTTCTTGCATCTTCTAACTTGCCATCCTTCATGGATGACACAATTGTATCAAATATGTCATCCACATAATCTACAAAGAACAAATCTATACAAAGGACAAAGCTATATTGTCAACAAGAATAAAGAGTTTTTTCACATGTGTGAAGAAGGAATACAAAACATTCACAACTCAGTTACCAAAATTTTGAGGTACACGGATTTTCCTGACTGTCGCTTCTCCATTTTTAAATTTGGATAAGTTACATTCATTTTTTCTGTGCCGTCTTTACGTTTGCGAACATTCCTCATGACATTTGAGTTGAAATGTATTGCAGCCAAAGCATGCCTGTAAAAGCCAAAAAACAACATCAGAATATGTAAAACATCAAAGAAAAAGCTTTCATTTTTGAATTATTATTGCATTAAAAACTTGCGCCAACCAACCTGCAATACATTCCAGTGTGAGAAAAGCAAATCATTTTCGGGCAGAACTGGTTAAGCACTGAATGAAAAGCTTCCAAGCAGTTTGCTTGTGCCAAAGGTGAAGCTTGATTCACACCATTTTAAAATCGTTTCTTTAATGAAGCAGCAGTCATCTTCTCATACACAAGTGAATCTGAGTAAGGGTGCAAAATATTTTAATTCATATATTTTGAATTTATGCAATAATGAAACATAACAACCTAAACTATGGCTTATATGTATAGGGAAATTCAAAAATATGACATTTTTTATTTAATGCAAACAAGTTTCCATATTTTTGAATTTCTCTTACAATACGCAATGTATAAGATGTAAAACTGAATCATGTCCCCTTACCTTCACACAGCCATTTTCTGTTGGATTCTGAAATCAAATCTGAATGAAAACATCTATCAAATAAAGGATCTTCAAAATTCTTGTGCTTATTGACAACGTGTTTGAAAAATGATCTAAACTTTGCAACAATTACTGATCCATCTCCATTTGAAGTTGATGTGGCACTCCAGTACAAGTGACGTGTACATGGTTTGATCCATTCTTTGGCTTCCTCACATCCCTTCATGTTTGAAATTTTTGTCAACTCTTTTTGTACCTCTAGAAGAGTAAAAGATGTACTGAATATTCATTCAATAACTAACAAGAAAGCATAAATTGAATAAGGGTCAATGTATACTTTTTTAAATGCCACAAATCGAAGTAATGACAGAGGTCTGGAAGCTTTTCACGAATGTATTTTGCAATGGTTGCATGTCTGTCGGATACAAATGTATTGACAACTAATCCCGAATTTAGCAAATACGTCATGGACTGCTTGAAGCCTTCAAACTCCATCGCAGAGCTTCTTGCTACCTCATTACACTGAAATAAAGAAATAATTACCAATCACTTTACATCTTTGAAAGGGAATAAAGTAGACATACAGAATATTTGTTTGGAAAATGTCATTGGCCTCTCCTGAATAATGACAAAATGCAAAATCTTTGGTGGAGTACATAACATTGTAGTATATGCCCCATACTTGGCACTGTGGCCCATGTTGTCATGCCTGCCATCGCCTGCAACAACAACTGATTCCCCTTTTGCCTTTTCAGATTCCATCATTTGTCTTTGATATTTCTGCCAATGCAGAAAAATACCAGGGAACAGGATCTGCTGTTGATGATAATCATAATCAGAATTTAACAATATTATTTTTCAAATGGGAGAAACTGAGGTCTTAAATGTTTCTGGTTTTATCTTCATACTAACATTCTAGTGAACATGCTGTATTGGGAACAAATGGCATTGCACATTCATCAAATTTATCAAGTAAGATATGAGATATGCCCAATATCATAGACCTGACCATAGGCCATGCGAATTCCATTTGTCCCAAACTTTCACCCTTTCATTGGTTGAAGCTCTAAGTTGAGAGACAATATACTCACACGTTGATGACGGAAATAGGTTGAAAGTGTTGTGCAAGAGACACCCATCAATTTGAAGACATGTAGTATCTTTGTTGCAGATCCACCAGCAAGTAGAATTGGAAAAGAAAGTAGAAAATTCCCGGCTGGTATTCTAGTGTTTCCCAGTCAGGCTGGCTTCTCCATGTATTATGTCTTTGCTGGCATCTTTCATTAGCACATGTTATATTTACCTTGGCCATTGTTCCCACACGTTCCAACTCAACCAATGGATTATCTGCTTTGCAAGTTGGGCAGAATTTGAATAGTAGCAATAGTTGTGCCAAAAACACTATGACTTTTCACATAATGTTCTGAAAGATCACTAAAAAAAGAAGCTTCATTTTGTTATTTATCGTGCATTAGGTTTTTCAACAAAACATTATTTTATGACAAAATATATTGTTTTTCTTACTCAGTATAGTTGTCTTCATCTGTATCAGGGTCACAAGCTTCCTCTGACAAAACAAAATCATCATCTGGTTTCACCTCTACTTCACTTGTATCTGCATCTGAATCATATTCAGGCTCATCAAAATCGATATCCACATTTTCATTCTCAGATTCTTCTGCTCCAAAACAAGTCGATAGTTGATTGTTGGTTAGCTGATCTGTTGTATCTAGAATTAGACAAAAAGTACATTAACTGTTTTAGAGTAGAATCATATCCAGGGGGCTTAGAGGGGGTCATCCCCTTGTCATTGCCAAGTTAGTCTTTGTAAATAGCCCAAGGCTGGTGAAATAATGTCCATGAGTACTACTTGGTTGAAACCCTGTCAAAACCATGCCCTTTTTCTCTGTGACCACTCCCCTTTTTGACATAAAATAAGAAATAATGCAGTTATTTACCTTTCTTCTTAACCCTATCTGGACCGGGGGGGCTAAAATAGCCCCCCCTCCTACATTTCTTTACAAAACTCAAAATGCACGAAAAAAAGTTGGGTGAATGTTCTTGACTTTTCCTAAAAATTATCTGCGGACCTTGTGATGTGTTAGTTTCCATGGTTATCAATGAACCGTTACCATAGCAGCCATGTTGAAAATTGTCACTTTAGGACCAACGAAATTTGGTCTAATTTCTTTGATGAAATTGATATCTTCATGAAAGTTGGGCAAGGGCAATCCAATATAAGATGACACCAGATAATAAACCCTGTTTTTGTGAATTTCATTTGAATTCTATTTTTAGAATATTGCTGAGATCAGCATTATTTATCATTTCTGACGCTCTAACGATGCTAATTAAATTTCTCCTCGCAAATATCAGTGTATTGGTGACTCAGTTCTACTTTTCCATCAGAAGCTACTTCAAGAAACCCATATGAACAAAAATAATGACAGTTTTCTACTGCGCATGCGCAGCATTTCTACAGAAAAGTAAGAAATTTTTCAAAAATGTAGCAAAATGTGTTTAAGTATGATTATAACAGTCAAAATGGGTTTTCCAATAGTTTAGTAGTGATTATCAGTCATATAATTCAAGGTAAAAGTAGAAATGTCAAAAAGTGGAAAAGTGATTATTACATCATTATGACGTCATAGTGCATTGGATATCAACAAAACCTTACAGTTCCAAATAACATGATTACATTGATATTTTGGCCAAATTTCATCTCTCTCTCTCCCCAGATGCGAGCTATAAGGGGGGGCTAATTTAGCCCCCTCTCGGCCTGAGGATGCTCAAAAAAGCCCGGTCCAGATAGGGTTAAGGCTGTCCCTTAATTGTTTTAATTTAATTTTTGACGCCTGCCACAGAGATTTGTACTTTCTGGCATCTTTGATATGTTCACATTGCATGCTGCAAGCAAACTGAAAATTTTCCTCCATGTTTCGTGCTACTTGGCATTCTGTTGCATTGTTCTGGGAAGGAAGAATCAGTCTTAAATGTTAGTTTCATGGAGTTCAAAGAATTAATTTCCAATAATGATTCGTATAGGTTGCATTCCATGTACTCCATACCACATTTTATATTTGTTGTTCAATTATTTGACTGTTTTGTCTTTGGTGTCATTGTTATGGAATATTCATGGATTGCAAAATTCATTCATTAATAACATAACTCACCAAGGTTTCATGACCAAATGCATCTTCTGAATCTGCAATATCTTCATGATCAAGAATTCCAGAATTGCTTTGTGTAGAATCATCCTGAGTTTCAGTAGTAGCAGCTGTATGATCTACAGAAGATGATGTTCCTTTTGCTTCTCTTACAAGCTGCAAATGAAGAAAGAAAACACCCTTTAATTTACAATCTTGAATGAAGTCGAAAAGTGTGCTCCCCAAGCCAACGCCCCTCTCTGCTCGGCTATCTTCAGACATAAGTGGAAAAAATTAAATCAAGAATAACATTAACATTGAGTTCATAAACATTTTACTTTTGAATTGTTTCCGCATACCAACTATCTAATGTTTTAATCTATCAACACTCGTACCACTATCCGCACTTTACTTACCATGCGTTTACTTCTGGCAGTTTGCTTCTTAGCTGACTTCCTCTGTGGCATGAAAACTGAAGGGAATGCTGTAATCCCAAACTCATCAGAATTTAAGTTTCTTTTCAGTTTGCAGTGCATACCAGGTAATGTTGCAAACTGCCGCTCGAAGTCTTCGGGGAGAAAATGCTCTGAGCATACGGCAGAGTATCGCGTAGGCATCCATTTTGCCCTCTTCCGCGCAATGAAGTCGACCCATCGTTTTCTTCTTTTGCGTGCCTCTTGTCTTGTGTCATTAAAAAAGGTATTATATGCATGCTTATACCTTGTTCTTCATCTGGTGTATTGTCACAGCCATATACTTGGCATTTATGAGACATTATTATTTCGATTTGTAAACTTTGATGCTGATCATGAATACGTTCGCAGCAAGCCTTCAAGATTGAGGAGAAAAACATCGGTTCCTTCTTCTACGTCAGAGCTTGATTCGCCCCAGTCCTTTGACGAGCACGGTAATATTCGCAATTAGCAGCAAATCGTCAACTTTGACACCAGTTTAATTAGGAAAAACAGGACAAATAGACAAAATCGAGAATAAAATATTGATCAGCAATATTTGAAATATTAGAAAATGCTTCTTTTTCTGATTGTGATATTCGCCCTTTAAAAAAACTTTCATTTTCAATGTTTCACCAACCTCATTTCAATGTTAACGTTGATACAATATTGAGGCAAGGTTTTTTACCCACTGGGCCTACACTAAATATTTCAAACATTCGTTTGTACTAATTATTTCAATTATTTATTTTAGTATTTATTTCTTCCTTTTTTTTATTTCAGATGGCGTTCAAGAATGAATTCATGCCCGTTGTGTAGACTCACACCATATAATTTTGACATATTGGAGGTACTTTGTAAAAGCATACTTTATACTCATTTAAATACACTTGCTAGACTGGAAAGATCTTCTCATATAAATATTCTCTTTATTATTTGATTGCTGCTCAAACACCAATGCAACCTTCAGAACCTGCGATATCACAACCTTCAGAATCTGTGTCAGCACAACCTATAGTGCTTGATGTAATGGTGCAAACAGTGCTTCAAGAGATAACGGACAGAGCATTCAACACCATCAACGATATGTCGACGCTGACGTAGAAGCGGGTGATGGTGGTGACTATTATTTTACTAGACCTGTTGCTGATTATGATAGCCAAGATAGTCTGGACGATGTTGATAACATTACTGAAGAGAGCTAAGGTGCATTTATTCACGGACCTTATAATACGCTATAAGAGAGTAATCCTTTAGCTAGAATAATGAGGTTTGGAAATGATAGTGATGAGAACTGAGAGTGATGAGATTGACTTTTCAATTCAAATCATAGAATTTAAAGAAATGATAGCTCGCGTCGTGAGGAATTTCCCAGGACAAATAACGATAGGAGTTCGGTGTCCACCAAGTCGCTAACTGTTTACATATACATCATTCATAGAAGAAATCAGTAATAAAGCTCTTAGAGATTGATTCTAATTGTTTGATGTTATATTGATAAGTTGTTACATGTTATTCGATTGTTGCTGTTTATATGAAATGTTTTATTCAATAAATGAAATGAAGTTGATGACTTACAAATATCTTTCATCTTTGATCTCTTATAAATACAATGCATGCACCTAGTAATTAGGATAGGTAAGTGTAGGAAACAGGGAAGAAAGAAACAGCGCACAAAAAGAATTAGAGGTAAAGGTCTTTTTAAAAACCTTCAAAATTGGATTGTCAAAACAGCAATTGGCATTACACCCTTACCAGGCTTGCAGCGTGAATTGAAACTGCAATTTTGGAAAGAGGAGTAGAAAAAAGATAAACCTTTACAATTTATCCCTAGCCCTTTACTTCTTGAATTATTGTTTTAAGAGTAAAAAAATATCTGATATAGTTTCTGAACATAGTATAGGGTATGTTTAAAGAAAACATAAACAAATTTGATTTATTACGTCATGATGACATATTTTTTGTGTGTTGTTCCAGAACGACATTAAGAAGTACAGGGTCAAAAAAGACGGATGATTTTTCAATGTAATAAGTGTTTACTTTGTCTCTACATTTGTTACTGTTTACCTAAGTGATAAAAAACCACCCAATATACCATCTTATGATAATATGAGCAAGATATTGATACATTATGGGCTTGGTCAAAAATAGAAATTCTCCTCATGCCTTCAAAATGTTGACGTCAAATTGGAAATGTGAGTGTGACGTCATTGAAAGCAATCTTTCTCTTTCCTAAAATCAGTGGCACGAAGAAACATTGATTTTTAACACAAGATACCCAATGATATGCTACTACCAGCAATATCTAAGCATTATTTGCTATAATTTTTTTATTACTGCTTTTTCTTTTGTTATACTGAAAAAAACAAAAATAAAAATGTATTCCAAGTCTTTCGAATATATTATAAGTCAACAAAGTCCAGAGTCTTCAATGATCATGGAAGTTAAGAAAACAGTTTCAACTTTTCACAAGGCACAATGCAATGTTGCATTTACGACATTTTATATGGGTGTATCAAGAACTGCATAAGCGACATCTCATTTGGCTTTCCATGTACAATGGAAAGTGATCAACCTTGTCAAGCCTCACATCATCATCAGGTATTTGGACTGCTGCAGAATGATGCTTCTTCCTATCTGGAAGGGTTG
Source organism: Chrysaora quinquecirrha (assembly GCA_014526335.1). Taxonomy (NCBI): domain Eukaryota; kingdom Metazoa; phylum Cnidaria; class Scyphozoa; order Semaeostomeae; family Pelagiidae; genus Chrysaora; species Chrysaora quinquecirrha. The sequence continues at coordinate 709,057 of JACTAT010000223.1, forward strand.
ATCCGCATGGGCTAGAAGAGGGTCGTCCTCTTTTAGGCAAGACCTCCTTTCCTGAAGCAAGAAGAGCGTTGGCAATCATTGTCTGGAACTTGAGTAAGCTCAAGACATCTTTCTCTGCAACCTGATTCTGGGTACAGTGCCTCCTATACAGTAACGAGGCATTGACAATGGAGACTCCAATGCAGTAATACAGGATGTGCATGTACCACTTTCTTGTTCCAAGTTTGATTCTGTAGAGGGCAAGTAACATATCACAGAGATCAATGCTTCCCATGTGCTCATTATACTTCATAATGACAAGCAGACAAGACACATCAATCTTTTCTTTCCCTTTAGCACTGCAACGTTTAACAGTTCCACCATCGTCTACACCAAGAAAGATCAAACCATTTGCACAATCCCATTATCCAGCCAACAAACTACGACTGTGTTTGAATTTGCATCCACACAGAAATCAGATGACCCACACCCCTGACCTTCTAATTTTTTCTTGCTTTTTAATAGTCTGTCTGCACCTTCCAGGCAGTTTGACCGTATTGTGCCAAGGGACCAGATTCCATCATTTTTCAAGTGCTGCACAAGCTTCAAGCTGGTAAAAAGATTGTCAAAGTAGACTTTATGTCCAAAATGCTTTGGCAAGTTGTCTGTAAGCCTTGTCAAAACAGCTCCAACCTTTCCAAACTCCTTGTTTTCCACCTGCTTGCCTGTGTACACTTCAAAGTCATACAAGATTCCACTAACACCACATCTTGCCCATGCCCCATCTATGTGGCTTTTTAGGCAAATATTGGCGAATGGAAGATCTTGCCTTTGTTGGAATAATCTGTTCGTCCACTGAATGGGACACTTCCGGAACAAATGCATTTTGATAAACGGCTGTCAACCATAGGGCGAATTTTATAAACCTTATCAAAGCCATCCTCACCGCGTTTTGGCATTTCAGCATTATCATTTATATGAAAGAAGCGCTTGAGCTTTTCAAATCTTGTCAGAGGCATAACATCAGCTACTGAGGGACTTCTAGTTCCTACACTCCAGTACATCCTGTACTGTGGGTATTTGATGATACCCATCATAACTAGTATTCCTAAGAATCGCTCCATCTCATATTCAGATGTACCAACACATAAACCTGTTACTTGTACTGAATATATTTTTGTCTGTCCAACAATATGAGCAATCAGCTCTCTATAAAAAAACTGGTAAAAATATTGCATTGGGGTGTGCTGTTCTTCAGGAGGAGCTGGGAATCCTTGTCCTGAAATTGTCGAATTCACTGCAGCAGGCTCCTTTTTTCTCCATCTTCAAGCAATTTTTTTTTTGATTCATTAGTGGTCTTTTTCAGATGTATTCTTTGATGCTTCTTAGTCATACTTTGCAGGATTCACTGTTGTATCAATATCACTGGCATCTTCATCTGAAACATCAGAGGAATCATGAAGTATATATTCAACTTCAGTACCCATTATCTGAAATTAATCTATGTTTGGCATTTCAGCAAGGCGTATCTCATCATTATTTTCATCTTGCAGCTCTTCAGTATCACTTAGTTGCGTATCTGGGATTAAAACTGCTTGTTCCTCTGATTCTCTCCTTATTCCAAAATTTGATATTTTTGTTTTCTAGAAGCTTCTTGCAGCAAAAGGCATCCTATATGAAAAAAGTGTAACTACCAATATTCAAAATGAATTAACACAACAATTGTATTGGTTTCGATCCCATTTGAATTTTGAAAATAAGCTCTTCAATGACTGAAGAAAACATCCATTTGACTCAAAACTACGGGGGAAAAAGTAAAATTTACTTTATCCTATTAATATCTTGGTTTCAAGAGTCCATTGCATTGTGAAACGACACCTGCATGCCCTACCTCACAGAAGCTGACCCCCACCCCCTTAGCCTTCTTCGGCATAAAATCTATATTCAAACTACAAACATTGTACAGGATAATGTCTTGCACTTAAATACATCAAAAACTGGTTTCCTTAAATGGTAAAACCATTGCAGTAAAGTTGATTGCAAGAGGATAATATACCCCTTTACTTCTTAATGCTTTTGTGGAACAACACAACATAAACTAGCTGTAACTTCTGACAAAATTAGTTTTTACATAAATTAGCTATACATTTATCTAAATATTACATAAATGAACATGAATACATTTTTTTTGGTAAATGAAACACTAACCTTATTTTTTAAATGCTGAAGGAAGTAATAATTTCTCGTTGACTCACAAAAAACAGCTATCCACCATCTTTCAAAGTACTCATCTGATTCAAAACGAGGGCAATCAATTTTTTTCTGGGGAATCCAATATAAGTAGGTATCCCCTAATGTTTAATCCACCAAGAGAGGTAAACAAAATTTTGTGTTGTTCAGGAACAACATTGCAAGATAAAGGGCAAGAGAAGTCTGGAGAGCTGCTGGAGTACCAAATAGAACGCGGAATAAATTCACATATGCTAAAAAATCTGATTTCAAAAATGGCATCACTAGCAGGAACTATTATTGCGTCAATGATTATTGATGATCTGTTAAAAAATGATGGTGGACAGGAAGCAACCGAGTTGATGAGAGGTGGTTATAAAAGGAAGACAGCATAAGAAAATAGAGAAGCAATTAAGCAAGGAGGAAGAGCAGTGACCAGAAATATTAGCAAACAAGCCGTAAAAAAATTCACATTAAAGGAGCAAAAGCAGCTGCAAAAGGTGGTGCCATAGCTGCAACTGGTTTAGGTGTCAAGGCTGGTTTAAGAAAATTAGCTGGCAGAGGAAAAGCTGTGAGAACAAAGCGTAGAAAGTAACTTAATGGTGGTAGGAAAACAACATATACTGGAAAATGAGACGAAAGAAGAGAAAAATTCGCTAAACTGGTTTTCATGATGTAGTGTTACTAAAATAAACGTATTGATCTGTTTGGTTGGAACTTTCCAGAACAAGGGAAAGTCCCAGATAATGACGTAATAATCCTGCAATCTGATTGGCCAATTGATGCAATAATTCTAACGTCATGTTCGATCAATCTATAAAATTGATGCGCAAAGACAAATCAGTTCAGTTGTAACAAGTCTTCGTAGAGTGCGGAGTTAGAAATCAGGGCTGCAATTTACGAAGTTAGAGATAAAGAGGGTCTAACACATGGTTGTTAGTACTGAAAGATACGATTAAAGATGCATTGACTGTAAGATCAATTTCAATCTCAAGGAGAAGATGCTGAAAGTCTGTTTGAGAAGAACAAAGTACACATTCAATATAAAGCAGTATTTTGGTAGGATCACACAGTTTCTAACACTATACACTGAAGTTTTGATTAAAGAAGAAGCATATGAGGATAAGCTGGAGATCTATCTGCAGAAAAATGATGACAAGTTGGAAATCTACATGAAGAAGTTCCTCTGTGAAGCTTTGTCTTGGAATCCAAAGATAGAAGAATGAGAAGCCATCAAAGACGGGAATAAATCTGAAAGAAGAAATGGTGAAAGCATTGCTGATCTGAAAATGGTTCCACCATATTCCCGCAAAAGACGGGCGAGTGATGATGAGCAGATCCAAAAGTAGAAAAAGAAACAAGAACATCCAAACGTTGAAGGCCAAGTGTGAGAAGCATACGCTGAAGTTCTCCTGAAATGTATTTTCAACAAGGCAAAAGAGTATTGCGAAAAGTCGACATTTGTCCACAGAGATGTGGACAAATAAAATTGATGCTACTGATCACAAGCAAGATTGCATGGTTCATAATGCTTTCAGATTTCTATCATTCCACATTAGTTATGTCAACACTGACATGCTGGCTGAAGGGACAGAATTGTTTAAGAAATCAATGCTTGATGAGCTGAAGAAGTAGAATGGTCGACTGAATCAAACAGTCAAATCCAGAGTTGAAAATCTGTATGATGAGTTATCTCATCCAAGTCTCTCAACAACGATATATGTGCTGCAATTATTAAAACAAATGATAAACAATTTAAACACAGCACTTGTTTACACTGAACATTGTTATAATGATAGTTGATGTTCATGAGATGTTTGAAATTAGATGTTATAGTTCAATGTTGAGAATTTGTTACAAATAGATGTTACCTGTTGTAAGAGATGTTTAAAATTCGTTATAAATATTAGTTACAATTTGAGATTTAAAGCTCATCTTTCTTTGATTTTATCTGGAGTAAGCAGAAGCGGAAAAAAAATTTGGGTAGAAAATCTGTTGAAAAATTATAACAATATAATTGATAATGGCAGACAATATCCCAATTTTATGTGGATCTCGGGAACAAATCAACCAGAATTGTTTGAGCGTGTTAAAAAAAGTTTTAAAGGGAATGGTAGATTTATTACTGAGCTACCTGAAAATTTCTACAAAGAAATCGAAAAATCAGACAAAAGATTAACTATTGTTGTCGATGATTTAATGCATGAAATTGCCAACTTTAAAGATTTAGGAACATTTTTCACAAAAGGAAGATCTCATCTAAACATCAATGTCATTGTTATGATGCAAAACCCTTTTCAAAGGGGAACAGAAATGAGAAATTTAGCTCTAAATGCTCAGTATCAAATTCTTTTCAAGAATCCTCAGTATCAAGTTCTTTTCAAGAATCTTGATAGAAGTCAAATTAGATTTCTTGCATGACAAATTATGCCCTCATCTCCAAAAACATTCCTTGACATTTACAATGATGCAACATCAAGAATGTATGGCTACTTACTTTGTGATTTCACACAATCAATCAGAGAAGATAAGAGATTTCGCACAAATATTTTCCCTAATGAACCTCCTTTAGTGGTCTAAAAAAGGCTATAAATAGGCATCAGCAATTCAGTAAACCAGTAAAAATGGATTCTTTTCAGAAGAAAGTCATGGAACCAAGCAAACCTGATGATGAAAAAGCCAAGAAAAAGCCTAAAAAGATCATAATTAAAGGAAGAAAGTGTAAGAAAAGAAAGCGATGAAGAAAAAAGTGCACAAATGTTAAATTGTTAGAATTGTTAATTGATTAATTATGAGTTTAGAAAAGTTATATTCTGATCCTTCTGTTCTGGGTTCTCTCGGGGGTTTTGATAAAGCGTATAGGGAAATCAAAAAAGTAATTCCTAATTTGAAAAGGAAAGATGTTGAAGAAGGGAGTAAAACTAGTCATGCATATTCACTTCACAAACCAAGTAGGAAGAACTTTAAACGAGAGCGGATACTAACCAATAACATTGATTATTTGTGGGAATGTAATCTTGTTAATATGACGCAATTGAAAAAAGAAAACGATTACATTACATTCCTCTTATGCTGCATTGATACTTTTAGCAAGTATGTGTGGGTAAAGCCTCTAAAAAGAAAAACAGCAAAAGAAATTGTCAATGCCTTTAAAGAAATTTTATCAGAAAGAAAACCTAAAAAGGTACGATCCGATAAAGGCAGCTAGTTTATAAACAAAGAATTCAAAGCTTTGTTGAAGAAAAATGATATTGGGTTTTACACTTCAAATAATGAAGTAAATGCGGCAATTGTTGAAAGATTTAACAGAACATTAAAAGGACGAATGTATAGATACTTTACAGCACGACATAAGTTGAGGTACATTGATAATTTACAAGATTTTATCGATTTATACAATAATATATACCACCAATCTATTGGTATGAGACCCTCTGAAGTCAACCAAGGCAATCTCAAAACTGTTCGAAAAAGACTGTTTAAAAAAGAAACAAAAAAAATAAAAAGCTTTTCAAAACTGGAGATTTCATCACCTTCACCATCTCTTTTTGCTTATATGAACTTAACTTGGCCACAATTGGGTGTGTTTTCTGTGACCCATCTTCATTAAATTTAGCCCCCATTCTGTGGACTCATTCAAAACTCATTTCGTTGTCTACGTTCAAAGATTCTTTGATGACATTCTTAACCAACTTTTCGGCACCAAGAGGGTCCTCTGCTGCTTAGCTCTCTGCGATATTGTAGAAAACTAAATTATCCCTGATCGAACGAGCTTGGACATCGACGATTCTTTTTTAATTTTTTCTGTTAGCCTTCCTTGCTCGTTCAACTCCTTTTTAATATTCTTCATTTCATCCTTTAGGTAATCATTTTCTTTCTTGAGATTAAACATTTCATTCCTTGTTTCCTTTAGGTCATCACGAAGCCTTTCCACAATTGATTCAATCTTATCAATCTTGTCCAGTTTTTTTAACTGACTAGAAATGGTCAAAAACATGTTCTTAATGTCCTAAATTTCAGGATCTTCATTCTTATCAGCATCAACAAATGAAATAAGTTTACCCAATGGAGGTTCTTGTAATTGTCTATGTATAAGATTTATTAGATTTTTGTTACAGTTAGGCACAAAGAAGCCCGTTTCAATACATGTCATGGCTTATTCGACATACTGTGTTCAGGTTACCCCTTTGATCTTTACAATAAGAAAAAACATGCCTGCTCGGCAAGACATAAAAACCAGAGTATTGGTAGCTGGTACGAGTAACAGATAGTCTAACTTTTATGTACATACCCCACATACCAACGACTCATCACATATCTGGAAGTAGAAGGGGAAGGGAGAGTACGAAGCCAGGGTGTCCTAGAACATGCATGCACAGTAGGTGATGTTGCATAAGAGTGTGATAATTTTCCCGATAAATCCCTCCTTACTTCCCCCCTTGGAGGAGGAATGTGAAAGGAAGCCTATAGGTTTTGCACATTAGCAATAGTTTTTGAAAAATGGGAGAGTAATCTCAAAAGATTCCTTGAAGTGTTTTCAAGAAATTTCTCTAAAGAATGAGTCATGAATTAATTCATCATATTAACTTCATCAATAACTTTATTTCATAACAGTTCTAAACGTTAACAATACTATTAGAGTTGCTACATACAGTTATATTTCAACACCTGAATCTTCTGTCTCTGCCCTACGAAAAATTATATCATAACAATCACACTGAGCCATCCCATCCCATCCCATTCTCTGCCGCAATAGTTACAGATTGGCAGTGTGGAAGTTCCATCAGTGTACAATCCCGGAGTATAGCAATGTAGAGAACATCTATCCAACTTGTTATCTATCACACCATGTAGTTTGAAAATAATTTCTTTTTTCCCCTCATCTAAACTTAGAAGAATTGTAGATTTTTTTAAATTGTTAGAAATGGAGGATAGTGAGTTGTTAAACAGATAGACAAGTGATGAGCTAGATTTAAAATTATATTTAGATTTTAAATATAGGAATGACAGAGATAAAGAAGGAGAAGGAGTTTGATAGGAGTCAAAAAAGTCTACAAGAAGTCACAGTAGAGATAAATAGGATGACAGGTGTAGACTAAGAACTATGGATTGTGGTAGGAAGCAAAGAGAAGACAAGAGTAGGGCTGATCTACGCATCCCAAGAGGGTAGGATCAATATGAATAAGATAAAAGAAAGGTGCAAGAGCATAAAAGAAGAGATTAACATTTCCAAAATAAATAAAGAAAGAGTAATAATAGTGGGAGATTTCAACTGTAGAATTTGAAAGAAAAAAGCAGGAAATAAGGATGAAGTTACTAAAGGAGGCAAGGCATTGATTGGTTTAAACAATTTTGATTTGGATCAGGTGGTATTGGCAGTGTCTCCTCGAAATTGTGGAACTTGGCTCTTACTGTGGTTGCGTTATGAATGGGAGATCAGCATGTCTAGCACAGAAGACACCATGATCAGCTCTCCAGGATTGCTTTAGGATGTCTAGTCTTTCCTTTCTTTCCTTTCTTTCCAATGATGGTTGGTTACATGATGCCAATGGCATATTGGAGAATGTATGTTTATGACCAGTCCAGTAATAATATCTGATGTCAGAGCTGATTCTTTTGAGAAACTCATTCAGTAATTTGGGGAAAGAGTTGTAAAATCCTTTGGTATCAAATGTGTCTCCAAGAATTTCATGAAAAACTGATATGAATGACTCAACAGCATCACTTGTTCTGGCTCTTGGGTGTTCTGGAGGAATACTTCTTCTTCCACATATATATATATATATACACATCTCTACATAGCTGAAGACTAGTCAAATTTGCAAGCAAACCAATAACAACATCCCATGTCAACTACGATAATTGTGACCAGTAGATAGATTCACAAACAAGTTTTTAAGCAAAAAGGGTGACTTTCATATGTTCATAGTAAGAACAAATTGTAAAAAATGGATTTCATTTTCAACTTTATTTTTCTTACAAGATTGGCAGATTCTGGCCCCTGTAGGAAGCTTTTCTCTTGTAGTAGTTAGCATATATTCGCATACATTAGCATATTTAGGCATTCCATTCTTAGGTAGCCATTTTAGGTAACATTCATAGCATCCACTCACTTAGGCATCCCTTCATTGCATCATTGCATGCTGCCCACGTAGGTAATTCCCGCAGCATCATAGGTATTACCTTATATGTCATATGTAGCATAGCCTTCGTTATTCATACCATATTTAGCTAGTTTTTCTTACTGTTTTAGCCTTTTGTTTCATTCCTTATATGTAGAAAAATATTGTATATAGTTCACTAAGATTTAGTATAAAAGTAGGTACATTTTAGTTAGTAATTATTCAGATTCAGATTCAGGATTCAGAAGCAGAAAACACAAACTCAAGTTTCTCTCTCTTGCTGACATTTTTCTGCAGCACGCAAGTAAAGCCTACCAAAGTTTTGGGTGAGATCATTTCAAATTGTTCAGTTCATATATATTTTAGCTTAGCATTTATTCGTTATTGGTAATTCGTCAAATTCCACGTTTTACCAAACTCTTCTCCCCGTTTTAATTCGCAGTCGATTATCACTACATCTGAATTTTGCCAAACATCTTCTTAGTGACCTATCACATGGTTTGATATATAGTAGTAAAAAGCATTAATATATTGTATTAACAGTAGCACAAACGAACAAATAACAATAACAAGCAATAGGAAACAAACTTAGTTATTCTGTGAACGTTGAATTTAATTAACATATTTTGGGAAAATAGAGCAAGCTATGTTGAGTTTGTTTTGTCGTATTTCCTGAAAAGATTCTTTGATTGGTACTGTAGAAACAAAATGGAGAAGAAATTCAATGTTCCTTATCCTGAATATGAGGTAAATTCATAATAATGAAACAATTTCAAAAATCATACTTATTTCCGTCTTCTTGCTGCTTTTCTTTCTTTGCAGACAAGACAATAATAGTATTTTAATTAATCAGCTCTCTTTGGAGTAATATTAATGCAATCACCATGGAACCATAATTCACACTGTTCTCATTGAATTATGAAACCATTCCATGGTTCCTTACACATACAGTGCAGCATTAAATCATCATCATCATCTTCAGATACCTCCGCCTCTGTCTCCAAGAGTCCTGTCTCTTGTTCAGTATTCACTAAAAAATATAAAAAGAAATCGTAGTGTGATTGGACTTTGACTGAAATGAAAGTTAGGTATTACATGTTGAACATCAGTACAAGCTCTACCTAATTAAAAAGATGTAAATTAAATAATGCTTTGGAATTTTTACATGCACTCTTCTTTTGAAATATCAAGCACTCTGCTGTTTGTAAAACTTACACTTTGAAGGGGAGGCTGAAGAAAATGCTACTTTATTCTCACTGCAACAAGCTTGGAAATTCTGCACATTCCTTGATACGTCTTTGTGACTTTGGTTTACCTGCTTTAACTGCAGCTGTCCCTCCCTTTTCATTGTTACTCTTTTTGGAGTTCTCCCTCTTCCTTGAACTGTCTTTTCTCCTTTTCTTGATTTGATACAAATGATCAACCAACATTTCCACATCACTCATAGGCAAAAGGCATTCTTTTGCAAGGTTTGAAATTTCCTCTTCAGACAGAGAACTGTTGCTTGGTAAATTCTGGATGACAGAGTCTTTTATTACATCTTTTGGAGGCTGGCAATAACTAACTTTTTCGCCCTGTTTAACATCTCTAGAACTGATTCAACAGAAAGGTAAAAGGTAATGACGAGTGCAGATCACTCAATTATACTGAGAGCATTCTGCACAATCCTTAGTTCCCCATGGTTTTAAAGGATCTTTGACTGGCAAGGGAAGTACATCAATAGTTGGCCCAAGTGGATACCAAAGACATTTAGCATTCATTCTTCCCATTTGGCAGACGGGATGTGGGCAGTGTGACTCAAAGCAAGGAAGGAACATAAAAATTTACTGCTTTGGCAGGTTTTTCACCATGTGTCTTGTTCGCATAGCCCATACTTTATCAAAGTACTTTATCAAAATCTTCAGGATAAAATTTTCATTTCCCTTCTTGTGTATTCTGGCCCTTTTAGAAAAACTTTTAGTCGCAACCTTCTTTCTCGGTATTTCTCAGCTAAAGCACTAGTGGACCCTTCGATCAGATTGATAGCTTTCCCGGAAAAAGTTGTACCTGATACACAGTTTATATATACACTCATTGCAGACTTAAGATTTGCATCAAGGTTTTCTTGACTGATCTTCCCAGTGTTTTTCTATCTGTGTTAGAGATCCATTGATGGTTGATGGAATAAAGATACCAGAGTGTCCCAAAGTGAGACAAACGTTTAAGAGCTCCACCCTATTGAGATAGGACCCGCCAGAATGTCTACAAGTTACTAAAGTACATGTGCGACCTTCTTCCAAGTGTCTTTCGGACCAATGAAATTGCACTTCATCAAAACCTGGGTTTTCGTCACCAGCTCCATCAACTCTCACACACTGAACAGGTTTCTTCTAAAAATATTAAGAAAATTCTGGGAAATCTTTTACCCTAACATAATCAGCTGCATTCTGCCCTGCATTTTTCTGGTTAATCCCATTTGCTTTTACCACCCTGATTGCCACTTCTGTATTTTCTGTACCCATAAGCAAGTAAAAAGTAGTCTGGAGAATAGAAGAATATTTATTGACATAGTCAGATCTTGTCTGGGGAATCACTGTTACAGATTAGTTTGTGTTGTTTGTATGTTAAGCTTGTATCCAGTCTGAATCCTGCGGCATCATCACGGTTTATTGTGAATTTCTGAGAACCATCTCTTAGCTGTAAGTGATCCAGTCCCTTGTAGAATCTGCAGCTCCAATGGGCATCAACATTCAATTTGATGTTAAAACCTTTCCTTGCACAACTGGACATAACCTGAGCAGCATTCCAATAGCGCTTTGATGACAAATGACATTTATTTTTACAGTAACACCACTGAACTACTGTACCATAGCCAAATGAAGTTTTATATTTTGACTCTAGAAATTTCTTTATCCTCATGTATGTGAGCTTTGGTCCTGTTTTCGAACTGAAAGTAAGGAGGCCTGTTCTTTTCCATGAATCAGCCCCTATTCTACACTCTCTGGCATACTTTTCTATTTCTTTACCTATATTTGGATACTTCTTTGATGTTCTGCTGACTTTTGGTGGTATTGATCCCTTTAGTAATCTTCTTTCCACAAAATGCTTGGCATTGAAGCATTCTTTCATGCGAGCATACACTGCCTGTTGTTTCTTAAGTTTAGTTTTTAAATCATTTGTGTTATTGGAATCCTTGATATGCAACAAATCTTCTGGATCATCACTTTCTGAATCTGTTACTACTGCTTCAAAATCCGTAGCTTTTCTCCTTACATTTGACTCTTCCTTTTGGATGAGGTATGCATGCATAGACTCCTTAACTAATTCCACTCTACCCTGATGAACATCTGCAATTTTTATTTCATAAAATCTGCAATTTGTTTTTCAGCTTATCATCAACTATTTCCTGTGGTAGAGACAATTTGACTCTCAAATCTTCCATGAATGCAATCCAATTAAATTGGTTTTCTTCTAAAATTCGAAGTAGATCATTAAAAGTTAAATTGTTGGTTTTGCTTTCACGGCAATCACCACCAAAGTGATCATGTTCTTCAGTTATACCGTGATAGTCATTCAACAAAGAAAATCCATCACATCCAATCCTACTGCTACAAGCCAATTCTTCTGCTTTATTCTTGGGCAATTTTTCATCATCATCATCATCATCATCACTGGTGCTGGACTCTCTTTCAGCTTAAGTCTCTAAAGCTGATGAAAATGCAGATTCTCTGCTCTTTGCAATGTCATTCACAGCTGTCTCGATTTCTTCCTGTTGTCTAATGGCTATGTTCACATTTTCTTTCTCATCATTTAAATTTGAAATACCAAGTTCTTTATAAGCGGTTCTGCCAGACATATGACTTGCTGCTGCAACACGTATAAGGCGCCTGTCCTTTTCCCCACTAGCTAATTCAAGCATAAGTTTTAAGCTCTCTTTACTTGTTCCATTGACATTGTTTGGAGCAATTAGATGACTAACAAACTTAATGAATTTAGACATATCAACTGTTCTGTTTAACTCTGTCAAAAACAGCTGGTTGTTATATCTAAATACAACCACTCGTAACTGCATAACAAACCTGGTAGCTTTGCCTGCTTTGTAGCCAGCATTGCAATACTGCCTATATGACACTGACAGGGGTAGAATGCCTTTGTAGATAAGTTCCTTGCCCATGGAAAATTAAAGTCTGACATGTTTCACCGAGATATCCCTTGTGAGTTGGATGACAAAATAAATCCCTTGCAATTAAAATCTTGCTGACAGTAAGGTCATCATTGTTTGACATATAAATATCAGAGTTCACTTTATAATCTTCAGAAAGTTTTGTCATCTTATGAGATAAATATCTTTCATATAAAAGGTTTTCTTCAAAATTTGAAGAGAAACATACGTTTTCCTCTGGTTTTTACTGCTAACCGTGGAAGGCTCTTCATCTGCTCTGTTGTCACATCTGGCAGCCTCATCTTTTTTCTCGATTACTTGTACATCATCATCACAAGGGATTTCTTTAGAAGAAGATATTCCATCATCTTGTGCATTTGGGAAGAAATATTTTGCCCTCTTTTTTGCAATTTCAATTTGGAATTTTGCAGCCTTTCTCTTCGGATTCCTTACAGCTTGGGCTGAGGCAGCATTAAATTTGGCAATGTCTTCCTTCACCTGGCTCTTAGCCTTTTTTTTCTCACTGATCATTGTGTTAACTTCTGCTGCCTGCAAGAACTTGGAAGCATTAATGAACTGAACCTTCTGCTTTTCTAGCAATGATAAAGTATCATCTAGGCTCTTAATCTCGCAATTTTGTTCAGCCAACCTGCTTAATCTAATTTCAGCAGAGAGATACTTTCTTTTGTATTTTTCCTTTTGCTCATTTTGGCCAAAAACTTTTCATCTTGAACATTTTTTCTGATAAGCATAGCCTGATTCATTAACAACAGTCCGTGCCTTCTCCAACAAAAATTGGCGATTCAACAGCAAGGGTTCATCCTTTATGCAAAGTTCTCCGCTTGTTTCATCTATTGCAATTTCATACTTCTTTAAAGCCATGTTGCTGGATTGAAGATGACACTCCTGCTCTGAAGATTGTTTTGATTTATTGTGATGTTGGCTATTGGAGCTGTTTGTTGCTCCTCTTTCTAAAATAGAAACAGCAATCATATGTTTCCATTTTTGTAGATTTATGCAAAATTGTATTGAAGGTGTTTTAACATAAATCATTAAGGAGATGAAATAAAAGACAAAGTAGACATTTAGAAAGCCATTGCAATGTTCTATGTCCTGAAATACAAATTTAAAAATAACAAATTTGCAAATTTACCTCAACTGCAGGTCCAATGCTAAGACCACCATCTTTTGATATAATTGTTAATTGTTTCGGTTCAGTTTGACTCTCTTTAGCAGCCTGGTTCTCCATTTATTTTTATTCCTTTTGAAAATAACCAATGTATTGTTGGGGATCATGTTGAAAATATCCTTTTCATCCTCTTTAATAATTGTGCTATCTTCTTGTAGCATATCAATTTCCTCATTTTCAATTCCAAATTTCTTTATACCTGCAAATGAATAGCTCAGTTAGAATCACAGTAGACCAAAGCTTGCATGCTTCATTCATACTCAACAAAAGGGGTGAGACAAGTTTCAATCGCTCATGCAAAACATAGATGAAAGAGCACCATAGGGTCACAAAAAACCATGCAAAAGGCCAAAAGATAACACGTGAAAACATAAACAAATATAAAATATAAACATAAGGATCATTTTAATAGTATATACTTATACTTAACTTACAATAGTATATTTCAGAAAACAAAAGCTCTGTGCAAATATGTAGAGCCTCCTTGATGTTTTGTTTTTATCTTGTATTTATTTATATTTTTTGCATCTTTGTTTTGCATGGTTTTTTCCCCTTGGTGCTCTTTCATTTGATTTTGAATTTTGTGGAACTGAAGAAGGTTGTTCAGCAATCGAAAGGTGTTTTACCATCTTGAAATCTGTAGTTATTTTTTCAGTAATGTATTGCTAAGTTATTTTTCTAAATTTTATATTTGTTGAGAAACTTTAGTCCATCTAAAGCTTTTCCAAAAATTATTTTCTCCTCCAAAAAATAATATTAGTTTAATGTATCTAACTCAGATTCACTCAGTTTTAGGAATTTACATAATAAAGTTACTACGCAAAATAAAAAAAAATGAAATTCCTTTCTATCCTATCCTTCTGTCCTATTGTTAGCTTATTGTTCTATTTTCTATTGAAAAACGTGGGTGGGAAAGTGCACTATGTAGAGTGTGAAAGTGTCCTTACTTTGCAGCTGCACTTTGTAGAGTGGGATATTTGGAATACTGATTCATCACTGCTGCCTTCTCATCCAGTTTCTATTCTTTTCCAGTGTTCTTATTTTGTCTCGTGAATATTGTTTTATTCTTTAGAATTCCTGACACAAAATAAGGCAGAAAACGTTAGGCCTATCGAAATTGGAAGGGGGCATGTAAACTCAACAACTGGGGAAAAGAAAAGACATGATGGATGTTGGTGTGAATAAAAAGCAGCAGAACACCCATCGTAATTAATATTGACAAAAAGCTGACACAAACCTTTCTCTAATAATTCCTTTGCTGAATCAGCAACTAAAAGCTTTCTTTGCTTTTGTTTGATATTTTTTACATCGGTTTCAACTCTGAATAGTGTCATGCCTTTGGGAATAAAATGTTCAAAATATCACTCTGAAGTAATGCCTCGATTCAGCTAGGCAATGCTTGAATAAATTTCTTATACTCAAGTGTGAATAATGAAATTGATTTCAAGAGATGTAGATTTGTCTCACCTAAAATGGGCTTGAAATTATGTCCTCCTTCAGTCAGTCAACAAACAACAGTCCGTTCATCAAAGTACACACACACCATGTGCAGCAAAAGGCCAGGGCTATGAGATGCCTCACAAAATACACCCATTAGAAAATCCAGTTGGAGAGTGGGGACAATCAAAAACACACTTTTTCAAATTCCCGTATGACGGGGAACAAAGAATAACCAAATAAGTGAAAGACCCCTGGGCTCCGGGTCAACTGATCATGTGAACTTGTGTCAATTGCTCGTCAACATAGTTATATCCCCGGGTACCCCCCTCCTGGGGAAGGAAATGATAGGTGCATTAGTTCATTGTTTTGGTCTGTTTCTGATATTCATACTCTGAGGAGTATCATACAAAAAAACCTTTTTAAGTATCCCTGAAAATGTTTTATCTGTTTATCGCAATTTTGAAGTTTTGTACTACTGAACAACTATTATTATTATTTTGTCCCTCGATATTATTGCTAAGTGTTTCAAGGTCTTTTGTTTGTTCCATCTTGACATGATCTTTAACTTAAGAAAATCTTCCATGTTAATGGTGTGACAGATTGCCAATGTAAATAAATGTCATTGCTCATTGGTTTTCTATAGACAGTAGTCTGTATATTTCTTTTGATTGGATAAACTGGACATCTAAGAGTTACACTTTGCAATTTTGTTCTTCTGTGTCTGTGAATTAAATCTTGGTATGGAAGCTTTTTGGCTTGGAGGTAACAAAATCAATTGAATCTTTTATAATCACTGTGAATGTCTCAACAACTTAACGTTTCCATGGTGTCCTATATTTTGATAAAAGGGGCATGAAGTGTCTTTGCAAGCACTGTCCAAAGCAGGGAACCAATCTTCACACCATCAGCATGTCTTTAAGGTTTCTCCTTATATCTAAAATGGACATTTCTTGTGCATAGTAACAACAGTTTCTTCTTGTCTTCCTTATTGATATCAGTGTTAATATCTTGCTTATCATCATGGAATTTCAAACATTTGATCCCCTAATGTCATAGTCAAAGGATTAAATTTATGCTTTGAGTATACTTCGAAATTAATAAAAACAGAAAATGGTGATTATATCTACAAATAAATACAGGATGATTACAATACAGCAAAACTATTGTATAGAAAATTCATTGTTCTATTTTTTGTCTGGCAAATTTATCAATAGCGTGGTCATTAAAATCATGAATGTCTGAGATAAATTTCGCATAAATGTTTAGCATTGCTAATGCGTTCAATCTGTTATGACCCATTCAATTTCTAAGCCAGGTCTTTATTCTTTTAAAGTTAAAAACCATCTCTCTACTTCAGTACTAAAAACAGGTGTGGTTAAAGTGATTTGACACAACTTATTTACATATTGAGTATTGGAAAAAAATCCTTAAGCTGGCAAGTAATATGACCACAAGCCTCTTTAGCGGCAGCAGAGTTGTTGTCAATGTGAACCGATCTTGTATCTTCAATATATATGACAGCGCTATCATAAACTTCATCTCTTACATCTTGGATAGCTTGAGTATATGCTCGGAATGCATCTGCAACTAGAGAAATACTTGAATTTCTTGATTGGAAAATAGAAAACAACACCTCAGTGTGAGGGAAAATTTCATGCAACAAATCAAGAAAGAATAAAAACATCCAAACTTCCAGCCATCTTTTTAAACAAACATTGACTTCAAAAATTGAAGGTGAATCCAAGCCATTTCCAGAAATTATTTCAGAAAAACACTTTAATATTATCTTGCATTTCAGCAAAACTATTAGCAGCACTGCCATGAAGATCCCACCTTGTTGCTCAGCCCGTTGATAGTACCCTTTGACTTTTTATCCAATCTAGCCTGGACATCCTCTTTGAGACATTGAGAATAACTTGGGAAAACCTAATAGATTAGCAACAAATACTTTAACTGCAGAAATAGATGATGTAACTTTTTGCACAACCAAATTTAGCTGATGTGCATAACAGTGGACATATAAGGCATGAGGGTATTTTCTCTTACTTTGACTTGAACCTCCAGTCCTACAACTTTTTACACCTGCTCCATCATTATTTTACCCCTTATCACAGTTCTTGAAGCATGGGTTATACAATATTCAGAAGACATGTCAATTTACTGTGAAGTCTTTTGAAAAGCAAACTGGCTCAAGCAAACCTTATTTTGATTTTTGAGATCCTTCATCAGTTTGTCATGTACAATCTTGTCTAACATTCTTGACACAACTGAGATAGGCTAGTAATTATTGTCATCTGTTTTTGCACGCACCTCATAAATAGGTGTCACTCTGGCTATATTTCCAGATCTGGAGGGGGAATACTAGTGTTGTATATTAGTGTCCATGTTTTTCAAACTACGTCTATGGAATCTTTCAATTGTTAATGGGGATCCTGTCAGCTTCAGGAGAATCTCAGTTGTTCTTAGACATAAGGTTCTTATTGCATATTCTACATAAACTATGCTCAATGGCTGTAGTTTCAATTCGGTTCCTTTGGCTTTACCTCAGAGGTACTGAAGAGGAACATTGGAAGACTAACTTTTAATTTTCTCTGCTAACTTGGGTGTAACTGTTATAATTTTTTTGTTGAAGGCTTCTGAAATTTGCAATGGTGTTTTAAAATCTATGCCTTCCAAAATGATGTTTTCAGTAGCAGCGGTTTTGAGTTTTTATGCAAAACCTTATTTATTGTTCTTCACATGGCTTTCCTATTATTTTGGGTTTCATCAATAAGGTTGTCATAGTATTTGTGTACCCTTGCACAAAGTATAGAACTGGGAATGGAAAAGGGACTGGGCCTGAAAAGGGAAGGCACTCATAAACTTGTGAGCCCAAACAAGTCTTCTCCTGTGAACTTCGATCATTGCCAACTTGTTATAGTAATATTGAGCTGTTACCCTGAATATTTTTCATGACTCACAGTTCCCTTGACTTTCTTTTTTGTTTTTTAATTGTAGTGAGACTTTTTGGCCTTGGAGTGTGCTCATCCTTTTTTGCAGTACTTCTTCCAAATTTCAGTAATTGGCCAGCCAGTCCTGAAAATTACTATCTATCCAAAAATTGATATCTATCCGACTGCAGCAGGTCCTTTCTTTCTTCCCCTTCTATTTTTAGAATTGTCCCTTCTTTGCAGAGTTCTTTCGAATATGAAGAGAAGACAGAAAAGATAACAAGCATCTAAAATAAAAAAATTATCAATAAATACAACAAAATTTGGATTTCTTCAAGATTAACCTTTAGTTGATCAGAATGTGAATCAAAATTTTCAATAATGAGCCACACCCTGATGTTAAAACCATATGTCTGACCACACCCATTTCCAATAGTTGATAATCAAAGAATTTGTAGCCAGGATATCTTCAGAAGGCAAGATCAAAGACCTATAAAACTCTTCCTTCTTATAAAGTTATAACATAGCTTTAATATGAACCCAGAATTTCTAAAAAGAGCCAAAACAAGGCTCCACAAGCAATGATTGAATGTTGATAACTCAAATCATATATCAAACCTTGACTCCATTTTATGGTTAAATTAGAGAATCCTTCTAAATATCCAGAAAATTGTATGTAGATATCATTGATAGCTTTTGAGTAATCCGAAATCTGAAAATCTGCAAAAAATTGAGTTCTCTTGAAATTCAACTTAAAGTGTTTGTAACTTGAAAACAACACATGGGCAAGTTTATTTGTCTTAAAAAGCTCAAGATTGGGACTGAGGTCCCTCCTGCTCTTCCAATTCCTCTGCAAAACACTCTTACTATTTCTTATTGCTCTCCTTCTCTTTTTAGCTTTATTTGAGCCTTGATATGTAGGCATATGAAACCTTTCTCCATCACTTGTTTAGCATGCTTCCTTGCAATGTTTTCTGGGCTCCAGTCCCAACTCTTTAAGACTTTCAGTTATTGTTTCACAAAAATTATTGAAGTGGCCAATGGCTAATAATGCTGCTGGCTGAACTGTTTGTAAACTTGAGTGGCCAGTTTTTGGTGCAAGTGGCTACATGAGGCCAAGCACTCATTTTCATTCTGGATACAGCCATGGATGCCAACTAGCTAACAAAGCTGCTCATCATTAAGTACCTTGAAAAACTCTGTAACCTGGAAGATGATTGGTTTCCTGAATTATGACTATAAAATATTCAAATTTTTGTTTTGTTTTGTTGCAATTTTTTTTCATTTGTTTTTTCTTTGACACAAACTAATGCCTTTACTTATGTATATAAGTAGCAGGCTTGTGGAATGAGGCTAGTTCAACCACCTTAAATTGTCATCGAAAAGTTATTTTACAGTCTTTTCTCAAGTATAGAATCAACCTCCAGGTATTTTTCACATGGCTGGGCATGGTAGGGGGGAAATTGTTCCCTCCCACCTATTTCCTCCTTGTAAGGCCCCCTTGAATTTTTTTGCACTGGAAACTATTTTTTGGTTGATGGCCAGCACTTACTTGAGCCCTTGATCACGAATCTTTATCTGATATTGAAAAAAAAGTGGCGTCACTGATGAGGAATTGATGAAAAACATAAATGAGTTGACGACAACTCAAGCAGAGCAAAAAGCCAAAGGGAATTTGTCAACGGATCATGAAAAGATTGCAGCTGCACAAGCTGAGTTTCTTGTCATCAACCCTCAGAAGGATAAGCTGCCAAAAATACAGCAAATTCCACAGGCCGGAAAAATCCAAAACAGCACCACAAACTTGCAACAACAGCTTGTAGCGCAAGTACAGGAGATAAAATCCGAATTAGCTTCATTGAAGCGTCGTTGTCAATGCCCTTCCAGATATCAACCTGAAACCTCCGCACTTGGTCCCCAGTTTCAAAATAACAGAGGCCATGGTCATGCCCATGGTCAAATTCAAACATGTTTTCAGCAATATGGCTGTAGCGCTTGTCAAGCTAGTGGCTTGGGAAATATGTGTCAGCATTGTTTTAATTGGGGGCCAGGAGTGACCGAGGATGAAAATCCGTCCAAGCATTGTCATTTCTGTGGCAAAGAACAAAACCCTTCAGTATATTGGCAATGTAGAAATTGTAAAGTGTCTGTGTACTGTAATAATGACTGCCAAAGAAAAGATTGGAGAGATCATCAATCCTTGTGTAATGCTTTGAAACTTCTCTCAATAAAAAATCAACAGACCAATTATCCGATGAAAATCGTTTTGTTAGCCATATTACGCAAAAACAAAGCGTGAAAATTGCAAACCTTGTGGGAAAACGCTGAGTAATAAAATGCTTTTTAAATGAAAATTGAATTCAAAGCATTATGGGACACTGGTGCCCAAGTTTCTAAAATGTCTAAAGACTTTTTGAAGGAGAATTTTCAGCAAGCGCATTTGAAAGACATTTCGGATTTAATTAATTGTCAGCTAAATTTGACTGCAGCTAATCTCGTATCTTGGTTGGACAGAAATTGACTTTGCGTTGTGAACAATGAAAATCTTACTGTTCCATTCCTAGTTGCGAACGAGGCTATTGGCCTCCCTCTCATCAGCTACAACGTGATCGAAGAATTTGTTAAGAATGGTATTTGAAACAATGATCTTAAGAGTGTCTTTTCTTGTGTTTCTTTTTCTAACATTACAGCGTTGGTTGACATCATAAATGCTAATGTAGATACTGAACTCTGTGTTGTGAAATCGAACAAACAAAACTATGTTGTACCGAGCGAAAAACACTGCAAATTCCTTGTCGTTTAAATCATAGGCCGTTAGAAAGTGCAATTCCTGTTTTCTGACAACTGTTGTCCGATGAACAACAGTTGCCAGAAGGAATTACTGTTAACGAAAGTTTATTTACACTTAAACCTGGTTATTCATGTAAAGCAAAAATAGAAGTTTCAAATAACTCAAAGCATGACATTGTTCTGCCACTTAAGTCTCTTCTAGGAAGGATACAACTGATTCAGTCACTAGCATCCCTAGAAGTGAAGCTTAAAGAAAGTCCTATCAACCAAAACTCAACTAGTTGGGACGCAACTGTAAATAGTTGTATAGAGGGAGAAATACCTGAACATATTTGCAGAATTGATTCGTCTAATCTCACTGGTGATCAAAAACAATCTGTTCTTAAACTGTTGTGTGAAGAAGGAGATGTCCTCTCCAAAAGTGACGATGATATTGGATCCATGAAAGATTTCAACATAGATATTCGACTAACTGATAACATCCCCATCCAAAAAAACCATGTTGCAGTACATCGACCACTATACCCAGAAGTAAAAGCGTATACCGAAGACTTGTTGAATAAAAACTTTATTAGAAAATCGAAATCTTCCTACAGCTCACCTGTGGTTTGTGTAAGGAAAAAGGAGCAAAGTCTAAGACGTTGATTATAGGGCATAGAATGCCAAGACAATCCCAGATAGACACCCAATACCCTATATACAAGAGAGCTTGGACAACCTAGGAGGAAACGTCTGCTTTTGGTCTTACACCAAGGTTTGGCTTACCACCAAGGCTATATAAATAGTGAAAGTCATCATTTAGCTGCTTTCATTACACCGTTGGGTCTATACAAATGGATATGCATACCATTCGATTTGCGCAATGCCCAAGGAGCGTTTCAAAGATTTGTGGAAAACTGTTTAGGGGATTTACACGACAAAATTTGTATTTCCTACTTGGATGACATTATCGTTTTCAGCAGCACGTTTAGCTTAAACCCAGAATCAGCGTAAGCCAATTTCGAGTGAAATTTACAGTGAATCTTCAAAAGTAAAACAATTATTACACGAGTGGAAGAAATTAGAGGTCACAGATAATGGAGTTCTTGTTTGGAAATATACAAACACTAAACAAATTTTTCTGCCCATCAGTTAGTATTCAAGGAATAACATGAACAGATGGGTCACTTAGGTTCAGACCGTGTTCTTCATTTGGCTCGTCAACAATTTTTCTGGCCATATATGCAATCGGATATAGAACATTTTGTAAAGAATGTTTGCTCCTGTTTAAAACAAAGGAAACCCCAGATTCAACTGAAAGCACCGCTTCAGCCAATCATAACAACATTTCCTTCAAAAAAGGTATGTGTCAATTTTCTTCATGTGGAACAAAGTAAAAGTGGTTATGAGTATATTCTTGTTGTCATGGATCATTTTACTCGATTTGCCCAAGTTTAGCCCACTAGGAACAAATTGTCAAAAACTGCAGCGACTAAACTGTATAATGATTTCATCTTACGTTTTGGTTTTCCGAAGAGCATTCCTCATGACCAAGGCCGTGAATTTGAAAACCGGTTCTTCTACAAATTGCAACAGCTTTGTAACATCCGACATTTGAGAACTACCCCTTACCAACCTGAGGGTAACGGTCAAGTCGAGCGTTTCAATCATACATTATTATCTATGCTTCGTGCATTACCGGAACAATACAAAAGTTCTTGGAGTGATCATATCAATAAAGTAGTCAACACGTACAACTCAACCCAACATGATTCTACAGGATATTCTCCATTTTTCGGTCACCACCCACAACAACCGATCAATTTATTGTTCAAAACCGATCCTATATCAACTTGATACAGAAATCATTCCGAACTCGTCAGAAGTTTGTCGGAGAGAGGTGGGCCAGGCAAACTATGTTCATTTTGGGAGAAAAGTATTAACATTGTGACAAGAATGCTGAATCCATCAGCCAGAAATGCAACCACAGTATCCAATGATGAAGACACATCCGGCGATGAAATATACTTCGACACACTTTTGCAGAATAATTTTTCATGATCAACGTACACGTCGTCCACCAGAACGATTGAACTACTATGTGCCTGGTCAAGCTTGTAACATTCAAAGTAATCCTGTATATAGCATACCCTATATTCTGCGTCCTATTTTCTTCGACGATTTAAACACTGTTGGACCATTTTTTATTTCTCCGAGACATCATGCTCTGCATGTTCCTGTTTTTCAGCGTTTGTCTTTTTGCTGGCGGAAAATGAACAATTTTGTTGCACCAACTTCTATTGTGTCATAGTGGAACAAATCATTTTATTCATAACTTATTTTCAATTTTTCCTTATGTATATACATACTATTAAAATATGTGCTCTTATGCTACATT
This sequence comes from Chrysaora quinquecirrha, assembly GCA_014526335.1. Lineage (NCBI taxonomy): Eukaryota > Metazoa > Cnidaria > Scyphozoa > Semaeostomeae > Pelagiidae > Chrysaora > Chrysaora quinquecirrha. Next base: position 732,254 of record JACTAT010000223.1, read on the forward strand.
GGATGCTCATTGCAGTCAACATTACGTATTTACCATTGTATTTACATACGAGTGTATTGTCATTCAAATTTAACCTGTGCTGAAGAATACTGTTTCATGGTTATTCAATGAAAGTTTGTAGTTGGTTGATAGCTTGAGATGTCCCCAACAAGAAAATGAGACTTTTGTTAATAAGACTTTTGATTGATCATGTGTTAAGAAGAACTTTTGTTGCTGTTATTGTTTTCATGCTTATATGGTATACGAGAAATACTCATTGAACAGTATAGTAAATTTGTATTAATTTTCCCTAGGACAATCGAATGGAAACAACGACTAGATACTAAATCTAACTACGACTAGTTCTAATTACTTAATGCAGGAAACTGGGCGTGTAATGCACCGGCCCTTTGTTGCCTGCGGAACTAAATCTTGTACGGTCGGTGATTGAAACCGAAATTGCCAAATTTCCGGGCCAATGCACCTGTCCAGCAGAAAGACTTCCAGAGAACTGAAATACAAAACAAATCATAAACTCAATAAATACAACAAAGGGGAGAGGGAAGGGGGGAGAAGATCGCAACTTACTTGTACACTGTGATAACAAGAATGAATGTGAACAGACAAATACACAAGATAGGTGGTTACAAAATACCTAGACGACACCTCATTAGTAATATCACCCAAAAAAGCCCGATTGTCAGTCCATCCGTCGACAGCCAATATCCAATATCCGATATGACTTAACTTATGACCCAGCGCATAAACAGAACGTGCATACAAACAGGGCAATTCAATGCATGTACTGTATGATGGAACAGATGGAATGGACCATAGAGCATGGAACCTACCTGGACGCTAGAAACCCAATGACCGCCAGCAAACGTCCTAGGCAATTTTAACTGTGCTTAACTTCTTATTTAATCAATATTTATAATAGGACTCATTCCTAATAATTTTATCAGTTTTGCTTTTATTAGTATCACATAGGTTTGTTATGATCAATTTATTATACATACTTCTTTTTAGTGGGGGAGAGTGTAGGGTCCAGACCCCAGTTGTCATCACATGTTATTTTTATCATTACCCCTGGGTTATATCTTGTATTATTCTTTGTTAATTAGTGTGGTGTGAACGAATATATTAGTTGTTTGTTAGTTAAGTTTTCTAGACTAAAATATCTATGATATGATATAGTATTTTATTATAAAATATAGCCCTTGCCCCCAGGCATGCTGCGCGCTCCGCAGGTCACCTGGGACGTGCAGCTTGTAGTTCTCATCTGTGAAGAAATTCATTGTTTCTTAGAAAAAGCAGAGTAAGACGATAAAGGAACGGGAGTTGGGTTGAATGAGAAGGTTGAATTCAGATTAGTGCTTCCTTTCCCCCGAAGGTTTCTTCGAATACTGTGAATGCTGAAATTGCGTGCAGATGGGAGAAGTTGCCGAGCAGCAGATTATTCTTTGGAAAGAGGGGTTGTACTTATATTCTGTTTGGAGTATGTGGCGAACAATTGTAAACGGTTGCCATGGAATAAGAGTTTGTTGTTGATTCAGGGAAAGGTTTGTTGGATGAGAAACAAATACAAGAGGCACACGCCATTGTTTATAGTACTTGAATGTGTAAATAGCAATCATAGAGGAACCATTGTTGAATATTTCAAATAAGGTGCTGCTAGAGCTATGTTGTGGGAGAATCGAGCATTCTGTTCTGTTTGTCTTGTCGGCTTAATGAGCAGAACAGTTGTAGCCTTTGGGCATGAAAGCATGTACTATTTTTATAAGCACAGCGGTTGACCAAACCCCCGAATGTGTTCGTTCAAAAAAACAAACCAAGAATTTTCTCCTTTGAATATCGGAAATAACAAACAGACATTATAGACACCCAAGCTATAAGAATGATACAAATAGTTAAAGGATTTTTTCGCTAAGGCTGATTGTTATAAACAGAACTATTGCCCTGACTTTCAGTAGTGGAGAAGGGATTAGGAAAGGGGATTATTCCCGCTGGGAAAACAACAGATCCATTGTTCCTCATGGCACGATATTCTAGATCAAAGAATAGTGAGCCCTAATTACCCTAGAAACGGGAGCAGATTTGAAAAGAATGACTTGCAACTCTATGCCTACCCCAAATGCGGCAGGTTGAGGTGTAAGCGCCAGCACCATAGCTTCTACGGTAAGAGAGGAGTTAGCTTGACATAATGGTGTCATAATTCCTTTAATACTTTAGTATATAAGATTTGCTGTCGCTGAACAGAAATATCTGTTTTGTATCGATACCTGTCTGGTAGAGAAACCAAGGGTATTACAATATTCCTGACAGAGTCTAAAAATTCTGTAGCTGCTAGTTAAGTAGATCTCTCCATGCTAAAACCAGACTGTAATGGTGAAAGAAGGTTTACTGCCTCAAGGTGAGCCATCAGTTGTTTTTGGACAGCTCTTTCAAGGAACTTTGATAAAAAACATAATACGTATATTGGTTCTCAAACTTGCTATGGGAACCAGCCTTGTGAATTTGGGTTATTCTGGCTATTTTTCTTTCAAATGGTATCATACCAGAACTTAGAGATAAGTTTATCAAGAAGCATATTGGTGATGAAAAGACTGTAGCTGAATCTTTGAGCGTGCATGCAGGCAGTCCATAACTGCCCGCAGCTTTCTTTCCTTTTCATTTTTTTTAATTTATGCTCTATCTCAGATTTAGAAACGTACTGGAAATTAAAATTCACACACAGTTTGCTGACATATACCTCATTGCTTTTTCTGAAAAATACCGGAATTTGAAAGGTAGAGATTTCAAAGCCTGACCGATATTCAAAATGTAGGAGGAGAATCCATTTGCTATTTCAGAGCTGTGATTCCTTCACTGTTAACTTTGAAGGAAGGTATACTTGTTGTAGAGTTGATCTCTTTTGTTCATTTGTTTTTTAATTTCAACATTTAACCACGGACATTGCTTTCTTTTCACTTGCATTGTAATTAAAGGTGAATATTTGTCGAATTATTTTGTTAAAAATTGATTTAAAGAAAGCCCATGCATTGCTGACATTTGTCATTTCATAAAGAACATTCCAGTTTATCGTAATAAGTTAATTGATTTTGGTCTCAGGGTCGTAGTTTTTATAATCACAACAGTAAATTGACTTTGAATGGAAATTAACGTAATTGATTTTACAAGTGCAGTCCACCATTTCATGATCACTCATGCTCATTAGTACTGAGTCAGTAGCTATAATGCTTTTTGCATTGTTACTGCCAATAATATCAAGTATTGCATTATTTCATTGAAATGAGTTTGCTTTGTAATCCCTTCTGTTTAATGATTTCTTAATTGAATTATTTCCTTTTGCTTTCTTTAAAATTTGACAAAACTGACAAAAGTTACAGAAGCTGCTGTAAGTGATGCTTTAATTGCCTTGATAATATTCAGATCAACAATCAGACTGATTTTGCACCAAGAATGTTCTTTTCTTCTTGGCAGAATAATAACGACTATAAAATATTCAAAAAATTGTTTCCCTCTTCACAATTGAATGAAAATTTACGTAAATTATATTTTATTGTTACATATGCATTTCATCACCTTTAAAGTAGGCTTACTTCAATATTTTGAAATTGACTATTTTTCAAAATATCTTTAGTTTATAATTTGTTATTCTGATCTTAACATTACCTACATGAAATCAATCATTACTAGGAAATTCGACATTTTCTAACACAATGCTTATGATCATCTATAAATAGACATATCCATGCTGTATAGTATACAGATATAAATATATACATATTTATATTACATCTTACTTAGATATAGATCAAACAATGGATTCATGTCTTTTGAAAAAAAAACTACTCAAATAAGAATACAATGCTATAATTACAGTTAAACAGTCATTGAAAGCAACATCCACGATATGGCACAAAAATCACATATTCATTGTTCACAACTTACAGTCTCATGCTGCTTTCAATAGCTAAATAAACTTTTATTTTTCAACAATACCCACAGTAAAATTGTACATTTTCTGAGATACAAGGGGGAGAGCTCATTTAGTTCAGTGCAATTGAGATGATATCATCTCCCACACTCGTCAGATTCAGTCCACATAAGTTCCTTTTCTTCTTCTTTGTCAAACATTTCTGATCACACACTACATCTCCAACCTCATTCCTCAAATTTTCTTGGTAATGCTCTTCTCTTGCTGGCGGCCTTAACTTCTTTCTTGTATTTTTTTCTTTTCATTAAATAATACTTTTCTTCTCTTATTTCAATCATTCTTCTTGACGTTTCTGTTTTTCTTGCATTTCCTTTTTATGTTCTCAATTTGCTGCCATAATTTTAATTTTCTGCACTGACATAAGTTGTCTTGGCAGGGCATGTTTTCTCTTTTTTTCCTTAACTGCTCCCAGATACATGAGAACCTCAGAAAATGCAGACGATGAAGTTGAGTTGGAGCTGATCTTTATTACGTTAAGATCCTCATTGTTATGAAATACTGGTTCTCATCGTGCTCCTTCATTGTTACTTCTGCCCATTGCAGGGACAGGGTTGTTCTGCGTTTTGTCACCTGCAATGACAGCTTCTTTCCATTGTTGAACAACTGGATCATGTGCTCCCAAATCGTATCCTCCAGCAAGTCCAGTTTGCCTTAGGCGAGATTTTTCTCTATTGTTACCATGAGTGGTCATTTAGCTACCATGGGTGGTCATATTGTTGCTCTACTGTTGGCTTCATGTTCTTATAGCTGGTTGATCTAGCAAATTGGCCTTTAGCTGTTTTGGAAGGATTAAACAACCAAATACCATGGTTTTCAAAAGACTTTCAGATATTTTAAAAACTCTAGCAAGGTTCATTTTATTACTTTTTACTCCTTGATTATTTTCTGAGAAACACTTGCTAGATCTTCTCCTTCCAGATTTAAGGGAGCTGAACAAAAACAACATAGGCTAGAGAATATGGGAGCAATGTGGAGGAAGGCAGGGGAGAAGAATGCCATTTTCCTGACAAATTTTTCCTGATGTACAGGTCAATGTGTGCATCTGTCCATCGAATAGCAACATGATTGGACAACAGTGGTGGCACCTGTTTAATGAATCTGTTTACCAAACAGCAATTAAACAGGTCACTTTCCATCAATCCTTTCTCTGTAATGGCAAAATATGTCTCAGGCAAGCTGTATTGAGTCCACTGGCTGTTGCACTGTCCAGGATGGATATGAAATGGTTGTAGCATGTTACCATTTGCCATTCTGCAAATCATTGTTGTTATTTGATCCTTTGATGGCGAGAACATTTGATATCAATTCAAAATTTCCTTTCAACCAGCATTTTCGAATAAGACCTTGGCAACCAGTTTTGTCCAGTTTGGCTATCTGACTTGCATCTTTCTTTAAAGTCATGCACATCCAAAAATTTTTTGAACTTGCTGAACAAGACCACTACCTGCAGCTTTCGTGATCTCATCAGTCTGTTTTCTTATATATGCTGAGCCTATTTTTGTTCCAGGCATAAAGAAGATCATTGAGAAGTCAGTTAGTTGATGAATAAAATACCTAGAGAACCTACAGGACTCCTACAGCATGTTGTATGTATAGTATGTATACTTTCGTTTTGAAAACAATTTTTATGTGCAATTAATGAAAAAAAAATTGTACACAAACCCAGAACACACAAGTGCAAGAGCTCTTTACTAACCTTTTTCAAATACAATTCACTTAAAAATATTCTCTTTAAATCCACAAAAATTATGCTTGAGTGTGTTTTTTAAAGGACACTGTTCGAAATATCTCAAATTTACTACCCTTCAAGAAATCTGGATTTCATGGGATTTAGGGGATTCATGAAAGAAAAAACTTAATTTATGATGAGAATATGCTATGGGGCCCCTTTTCTACACAATTCTAAATTTCAAAGATGTCAGTTTTGTGATTTTGCGGGTGTCAACTACCTCAAAAGGGCTTTTCTGACAAACAGTTGGATGAAGATTGCAAATTATTTCGAGGAAAGACTGTTTAAATTGTTTAAAGGCCAATTACCATCAAAATGATTCTAGTGAAAACTGATGAACAGCGAATAGTGAGCATGCACTTTAATTTTTTTCCCACCATGTGACTGATCAGGAATGTTTGCAGTGATCGAAAGCTATTATTCAGCATTTAAGATGGCAAACTTCAACTATCAAGGTTTTGGTGAACAGGTATTGGCTCATGAAATTGTTATGCTTGGATTGAGTTAACATCCCATTGATGATCAAAACTTGCTTGACTCCAGTTAGCAGACTTCAGATTATGAGATTTTTTTTTTTTTTTAATATTCATTTCATTCTCAATAAAAATTGATTATAATATACAATCAAAACATAAAAGGGCAAATATATAAAAAGTTAAAATAAATAAAAAAAAAAGCGTTAAGATAGCGTTCAAATTTAAAAGACTGTCCTAGATCCTCGGATACATAAAATCATAGATTTAAGTAGTTTCAAAGAAATTTTAGTTCTAATGTCCGAAATGATTTCATGATATTTCTTCCCTCGTTTCTCTGCGATTTTGGCTGCCAGTTTTTTATGATTTTTTATATGCCAGTTTTTCAGATTATGAGATTACTGTTTGTGTCTTTATTCTGTTTGAAGATAATTCATTCTATTTCAGAAATATTGCATAGGTCCAAGTTTTCCTTCTATATATCTAAATATTTTTTCTATGTACTAATATTCCTTCTATATGTCTATATATTCTTTCTATGTTCCAATTTTCCTTCTATATTCGAATATTGGATAATAGGACATGGATCATCTTTCAAAAAACTTACAGGATCTCTTTGTAGTGGTTGTAAATTAGACAGTGGACATACAACAACATGCAGGTAATAAGCGATATAGTTCCACATTTCCAGGGGCGGATCTAGCATAAAAATGTGACAGTTGCCCAAGGGGGATCGGGGGTGGAGGCGACGGAAAATATTTTGGGACCACGCCCTTTTAAATTTGGGGAAACGCCATTTTTATTTGAGGAAACGCCCTTTTTGTTTGAGGAAACGCCCTTTTTCTTTGGGCACGTCCTACTACCTTACAGTGCCTTGAAGATTGAAAATAATGCTATGATACTATAATGCTATGATACGACAAAACTGTAATAAATGTTTGAAGTTATACAAGTTATATTATGCAACATGCAACACACTACTAAAATCAAATTTATTAAGAACTCAAACCAAAATAAGAAATAGTAAGATCAGCCAAGATTAGTATACTAAAACTTAAGCGGCTTCACATTAGATTATTCTTACTTGCACTAGTCACTGCTGTTGCGCTAATTACCCCAAAGAAAGTTTCAAATTTGGATTGGCTTTTGGGGTATATCAACTTTTCTCTCTGGATTATTCAGATATCTCAAATACCTCAAATACCTTTGCACATATGGCATTTTTATAAAAACAAAATTCCCCGGATTGACTGCTTCATCTTCTAATTGCTTGGAGTCATCATGATGTCCTCGTAGAGCAATATTCTGTCGTCCACAGACCATTACAGGGTCAACAGTGCGTCCTAACCGTTCTTTGTTTTCTTCAATCTGCTGGTATTATGCCCTGTCCAGCTGAAGGTCGATTGGGACAGATTTTTTCTCCATGTACAATCTAAAATCTGAAGCTCAATTAAGAGAATCAGAGTGGACTGTTGATCTTTCAGAGTGATATCTGAACTTCTGCAAAGCTACCTGCCATAGTTGAAATGGGGTTTTAAAAAGAATGTGCATTTGAGCACTACTAGAAGGTATTGCCCCAGAGGAAAATAATGTAGATCATGCTGCAAACAATGAATACGCAGATGAGGAATGTACTGTTTATTTTGAAGTTCTTGGCACCAGATTCCATTTGTCTATCGAAAATCATCTCCATCCGCTGATAAAGGAAAATGGTATCTTAAGTTTCAAAGTAAGACATATCTCACTAAGTTTTATTTATGGTTTGTCAGGACACTACATGGCTCTTCAAGTAACCAAAATGGGGAGGTGGAGTAATGAAGTTGAAAACCATAGCAAACATACCCACTGAGAAATTTAGATTGGTGTGGTAGTATGGCATTTTAAGTTTGTGAGAGGATTAAATTTTTCTGTGTAGTTGGTTCTGTGTAGACAGAAAAGGTTTGTTTTCTCACTTGGACTGTTCAACTAATTCCATTGATCTCCTCCCTGCATCAAACAAGCTGACTGATGTGTAAAACACATTGCCGATTCAGCTGCACTTTCTGATTGGTGCATTCTGATCTGCATTTGGGCATAAATTCCACCTTTTTCAAGTGTTTGGGTCTGTTTCTGTTGGTTCGGTCTGTTTCTGAGGAGTGCCAGAAGGAAAAGGCTTTAGGTTTGCTCGAAAATGTTTCTGCTGTTTATAGCAATATTAAATTTTTGCTTTTTCATCATTTACCTGTAAATGTATAATAATGAAAATAAGAATAACAGGAGGCACCTGACTCTTGGAACGATCAAACTTTATGATGTCTGCTTTGCGCAAGCTTTGCTGGCGGGAAAGGTGTAACCCCATACTGCGGTTCGGGACTTATTTCTATTTAAATTTTGAAGTTTCTATTGATTCTTTGTATCCTTATTTTAATGTCTTAATGGCTAATTACCATTGAACATTGCATGAATTATGTGAACTCTTTACTAACTGGCTGTTTGTCTGTAGATAAATTATATCAACAAAATCCACTGATTTGTGTCTATTCAAAAAATGTACATCAACAAAGGTGGCATGAAGATCAGCTCCTCTTACAATATTCTTTTAGAAATTACAGTTTATAGCAATAAAGTAACATCAACATGAAAGTGTACAGTGAAACAAGAAATCAGTTACAGCATCACAAACAGGGTTTTTTCAATCCTTCTTACAATATAATACAATATAAAATTCACTGTACCATATTAGCAGAAGAGAAAGAAACAGATTGATAGAAACCTTGTAGATATCTTATTTTACCATCGCATTCAGGCTTCCTGTCCCCCAGTTGGCATTTTCATCAACTGTATTATCTGCATCAGAGCAGGGGTTTCATGGGGTGCCACCCACTCCTTGTTACAGGATTAGAACACATTCTGAAGTGGTATTGTCCAGACAAATTTGAGGAGCTGAATAGCTAAGAATTGGTTACTAAATGGCAGTAAAAATGTGTAGTAAGTGTGTAAACTTTAAGGCTGTCAAAAGAAAGTGGAATCGGAAAGGAAATTTGGAGAGAAATTTTCTCTTTTAGAAGAGGTTAAATCTCAAACTGCAGTATGAGGTTACATCATGAAGTTTGATCATTCCAGGGGTCAGGTGCCTCCTATTATTTATTACATTTAAGGAACTATAATTAACTATGAAATATATATAATGTAAGAGAAGGGAAGGGAAATAGAATGCAGCAATAGAGCTTGCCAAATTGACATAAAAGTGGTAAATTGATAACATACATGTTGGAAGATTGTATGAAAACTTGCCATTGCAATATAAGGAAAGCAAGATGCAGGCAACAAGCTACTAAATAACCTGAGCAACATGGCAACACGAAGTATGAGAATTTCTTGGTTGAATCTTAATGAAAACTGACAGCAACCGAATAGTAATATTGAGATGAAAATAAACTTGGAAAAAAATCTGTGTTGAAGGTACTTGGGCTTCATGGCCTAATCCAGCTAACTGGTGGTGTCAGAAGCTCAGTGTGGTCAGGGTTTGAGCCCAGCCATGGTAGCCTCACAGCCAGGGTCAAGGTCTTAATTAGTTAACCTACTTCTGAAATCCTAGCAACTTGCCATCAACACACCATGTCACCTTTGCCAGTGTTCTTTGGGAATTTATAAATTCTAAATCTACTTCAAGAGAGTCAGATAGGAATGTGGAGAGAAATTTTCTACTTTTGAAGATATTAAATCTCAAACTGCAGTATGAGGTTACACCTGTCCTGTTAGCAAGGCTTGCACAATGCCAACATCATGAAGTTTGATCATTCCAGGGGTCAGGTGCCTCCTATTATATAAAATTTTAATATATTTAAGGAACTGATATTAACTACGAAATATATATAATGTAAGAGAGAGGAAAGGAAATAGAATGCAGCATTAGAGCTTGCCAAATTGACATGGAAGTGGTTAGTTGATAACCATAAAGGCGAAAAGATTGTATGAAGACTTGCCATTGCAAAATAGGGACAACAAATGCAGGCAACTATAATCTAAGAAAATTTTAAGAGAGAAACTACGTCTAAAGTTCTGCAGAATCATGGTCTAATCCAGCTAACTCGATGTCAGGAGCCACGTACGGTTGCAGTTCAATTCTTTCACCATCGCCTGTGATCTTTAATATTGAGCAACAAGTCCATCTTTGTACTAATAAGCGAAGACTCAAGGAATGGAACGCCAAATTTCAGAATAAATAAGGCTATGGAAATGGTCTGCTCTCTTTCAAAAATTCAGGAACAAGTCCATCTTTGTACTAATAAGCGAAGACTTAAGGAATGGAACGGCAAATTTCAGATTAAATAAGGCTATGGAAATGGTCTGCTCTCTTTCAAATATTCAGGAACAAGTCCATCTTTGTACTAATAAACGAAGACTTAAGGAATGGAACAGCAAATTTCAGATTAGATAAGGCTATGGAAATTGTCTGCTCTCTTTCAAATATTCAGGAACAAGTCCATCTTTGTACTAATAAACAAAGACTTAAGGAATGGAACGGCAAATTTCAGATTAAATAAGGCTATGGAAATGGTTTGCTCTCTTTCAAATATTCAGGAACAAGTCCATCTTTGTACTAATAAACAAAGACTTAAGGAATGGAACGGCAAATTTCAGATTAAATAAGGCTATGGAAATGGTTTGCTCTCTTTCAAATATTCAGGAACAAGTCCATCTTTGTACTAATAAACGAAGACTTCAGGAATGGAACGGCAAATTTCAGATTAAATAAGGCTAGGGAAATGGTCTGCTCTCTTTCAAATATTCAGAAACAAGTCCCGCAATGAGGCCTTAAGTTATAAGACTAGCTAAATAAAGACACAGAAATCTGAGAAGATAGACATTGTTAAACAGATAGTTCTTTGTTCTTCATGGCTCAGGGACAATTCCACACAAGTAAGAGAATGAAAAGAATTGTGGCAATGGTATGAACATGCAAATTCCAAAAAGCAAAAGAGAAGATCTGTGATTTGTTAATATCTGAACAAGCCTGTCTAAGCAAGAGAAAATAACCAAGGACAGTTCGACGTATGACAGTTATCATGATCTTGTAAGCTATTTCCTCATTTTTATAATTATTCATTTGGATAAGGTGGTACTGGGAGTGACTCTTGAATTCCGTGGAACTTTGTCCGTACTGTTGCTGCATTATGCACTGGTAGGTCTGCCCTGCGTGCACAGAATAAGCCAGGATCTGCTCTTCGAGATGGTTTGATAAGCTCAAATCGATCTTCCTTGTTCTTTGATGGGATGTTGAAGGATGGAAGGGGGAATTCTTGGAACCTATGTTTTTTGCCTGTCCAATAATAGAACTTGTTGTTACTGCTTATTCTTTTGTAAAACTCGTTCAGAATTTTTGGAAGAAAAGGGCAAGGCAAGAATAAAATGCATGAACTTCTTTGGCCCAAGCTGCTGGTTTGACAAACTTAGCAAACCAAAAACAAATATGCTTTAAAAAAGCAGAAATATATCTTTCCATTGCCTAACTGGACAATGTCCCTCAAATCTTTCACAGAATACCACAGGAAGAATTCCATCCTCATCTTCAGGTTGATCTTCTGCTCTGGGCCCATCCTTGCCATCATTCCCATTGGAACAGGTTCGTTTTGATAAGGCAAATACTGGCCACCCAAGTCTTCAAATACTTCCTCACTGTTATTTGGTGATATTGGAGGGAAAAGAATTTGTTGATTTGCTGCTAGACACATTTTTAATGATTTCCAATAGCTCATTTTACCGCAGAATTGACTTAAAAAAGTATAGTTATTTGTGCTTCTTTCCTCTTCGTGTCCAATTTCTGACGTCACAGACTCATTCAGGTGCCAAACCCCACCCAGTCCTCTCAGACACACATTTTGACAATCTCACGCCCTAAAGGTCGAATTCTGAAGAAATGGTCAAGAAATTGTAATTTTCAAACAGATTTCAAAATCTAATATCAATTTTCATGTCATTTTCTCTTTAATTACAACCAACACAACTTTATTGCTGCAAGCTCAATAATCAATTATTTTCATCATCATTGTCATAATCATTATAATCATTATTGTCAGCAGCATCATCATCAGCATTATCTTCATGATTTCCAAAATGATCAAAATCAATTATCATTATCGAAGGGCATTCCACTGTTTGAATAATCTTACAAGATGTTCACGAAAAACAAAAGGATTTCCATGAAAGCAATAGGATTCCAGCTAAGTTGTATGAGATTTCCAAGCAGTGAGGTTTATAAGCATCATCTTCATCAGCATCATTATCATAAAACCATCAGTAGGGTCAAATCATGATCAACATTATGATTGTTTTCAAGATCAGCATCATTGCCATCATAATCATAATTATCATCATTATCATCTGTATCACTTTAATAATTATAATCATTTGCTTTATTGTCATTCATCATATGCATCATCATTATCATCACCATAAATATTGATATGTTGTTTGAATGAGTGAAAAAACCCCTGCAAAGCGCATTAATCAATTAGCTGATTCAAACAAACTAAATTAGTAACTTTGCTTTAGTTTTTCCTTGTCCTGACCCTTTATGTCCCAAATAATGTTCCAGGTGAAGAAAAATTTTCATACTTAGCAATTATGATGTATTTCATCCTCGCAAGCAAATAAGCAAAAAAAATTGAAATTTATCGATCACTATGGCAACTGGCAGATGTTGCCAAATGGCAACAATGGGAAATTGTGGTTCTCAAAACATGATCAAATCAAATTGCATGGGCCCAATAGGTTGGCTTTTGAACTAATCTACAATGCATTTTAGTACTTAAAATCTCAAGACATGACAGAAACTCAGGCAATCTTCAAGAAAATCAAGATAAATAATACAATATTATGTAATAAGGGTTCACTGTTCAGTAAGATTAACATTGTACTATTTAGTATGAAATGCTAGAAAGCAGTTGCTTGCTCTGTTCAAGCACAAACCAATTCCACATTTTGAACATGTTGTTCTTGTGCATCCAGTTGGGCAACTTTGTCATCGTAGCTTCTTTTCTGAATGTGCTGGCCAGTGCCCAATATTGTCAAAACAGATGTCATCAATTGGTTGAATGGCTTCCTTTTGTTTTATTTTGCTACAAGATGCTTCCAGTGATGGTTGGTCACGCCTTTCCTCTCCACATTTTCCGGCTGTTGTAAGGGCATGACCAATGCTACATTGAAAATTTGTCAGCTGCATAAATGTTTGTTTTTGTTTCACCACCTTGTTTTAAATGGTTGCGGTACAAAAGCCAAGCATTTATCACTGCCGCATTAACGCAAAAAGGACAATCCTGCTGTATCATTTTCTGCTCCTTATATCAATCCGGTATAACTTAATTAGCATGTCTGCCAAATCTACTCCATCCATATATTTATTATACACTTCAACGATGTCTGGCCTGTCAACATTGATGTGCTTCTTGTCAGCTTTGCTCCAGCGTCTGAAGCTTTTAAGTGGTTCAACTCCACAATATGATGAAGCAGGGTGAACTGCCTTATTGTCATGTCATTTCACGATGGTTATGCCTGATTCTGCATCGGATTTGAAGTCATAGCTTCCTCTTCCCTTGTCTTTCAATGTTTTGTCATCATCCAGGCTGCATCCACCCATGCGGTTAGAGTAAAGTGTTGTCACTGTCCACAATTTATTCTTCTTCAATGCTTAAACTAGATCAACTGACACAAACCAGTTGTCTTAATAAATCTTTAAGTTGACATCATTGGGAAGATTCTCCACAAGGCGCATGACTGAATTTCCAGATATCCAAAATTCTCCATCTAACATCATGTTATTTCCAGTGTAGATCATACATGAGGCTCCTGCCCTGGTAAAAACTTTGAAGCCCCATTTATGTGGCTTGTTCTTGTTGTATTGCTTTAGAAAGCTTTGTCCTTTAAAGGGTATTATTTGTTCATCAATTGAGTGATGTTCTTCTGGCTCAAGTTTTTTCAGATTTTCCTTGAGGGCATCTAGCAATGGTCTGACTTTAAAAAGTTGGTCATAACCTGCATGGTCTTTCTTCTTCATTTTAATATTATCATTGAAATGGATATATTTCTGTAGAGATTGGAACCTATTCCTGGCCATGGTATCAGCATCTTTTAGAGAATTGATTATAAAATGTTAACTTCTCTAATAAATAATAAAATTCGAAAAATCTCACCTAATCTTGCGCTGCGAAGAAACCAGTAAAAAGGAACACAAAATTTCTTGTTTTCTCTACTCAATCAAAAATCGTGACTAAACTAAAACTTAAATCTACCTATGCAAAACACGCTATCTTTGAATCCTTATTTGGAAAACTTATTTACATATAAAAAAGGAAAAGCTGTTAAAACGAAAAGAGATTTGTTAGCATAAAAACAACGGTAAAGCGGTAAGGAAATAAAATTGATTCTTACATGAAGTATTATGAAAAACTATGAAATTCACTACAAACTAATGGAAATCTTGAGTAGTCTTCCCAATACATCTTGTAGCTTGGGCATGTGTAAATACCAGTGAAGAGTAAAATACCGATAAATTGCTCAATTTCATCTTTACCAATGGCTAGTAAGGAAATATGGTTGAGTAAGGAGACCCAAGAATTTAATCAATACATTTGTCTCAGCTGAAATATTGTTTATTGACAACTAATCATCATCAACATTGGACAAAAAAATTACAGTGTAAGTATTTTGTAACAATGCGTATGCTCATATATTCGAGTTGAATGCCACAATTTATTTCTGTGTACTTGTTATGACACTCTGTACATGGCATATGAACATAAATTCCACTGATATAATGCTGGTAGAAATAGAACAATGCATATTTAGTTCCATTTTTCACAAAACGGAATAAAGGAATACCACAAGGAATAGGGGAACACATTATTTGTTTGTTGAACTGTGGAACTTGTCATGGTTGATAAGTGTTCTCCTCTTTGGGAATAAAGGACCATGAAATTCATATAAGGAACGTTCCCTTATTCTTTGATTTTGAAATTCCGTATTGCCCCTGTTCTTTAGTTTCTATGTTCCAGAATTCCCAGATTGCAGCTATTGCTCCATCATTGCCTTTACATGAACAGTATTTTTTTAATAGACCATTTCAAGTAAGGGCCTCCTTTTCAAAAAAAATTGAAAATTAGGTCACAGAGAAATTTTGACATCAGATTCGAATTCAGCACCTTCTTTTAGTGTTCAGGCAAAGTTTTACGCTTCTAGTCCTTATGATGTAGATTCTATAGCGATAAAAAAGTTTGAAAGTTTATTTGAAATTCTGTACTTTATTTTCATCTTTCCCTGCTATGAGATAATTGAATTCATTCTTCTTTGCCACTGGCAACTCTTCAACATTTTCAGGGTAACTAGTGAATTTAAATGTCCAACACTTGGTCTTTGGACCTCTATGGTAACCAGTCGAAATAGTTGGCATCTTTAATCCTGAGCTTCAGCTTCTGCAGATGTTTTATTGTGAGCACTCGAGGATTTGATCTGTTAATTGCTTCCTCAATTTTTCCATTTTGTGGGAATTCTTGTACAACCTATCCACAGCTTCAGGGACATGCTGTAGCCACCTCTCATTGCCCCCTCCGTATTTTACTCTCACTAAATTGCCTGGAATTCTTGAAAATACGTCTCGGCTTGGGCTAACTCCAGGGTGATGTAGGAACAGATCATCGTATGCATCTGGAACATCAATTCTCAACTTTGACAAAAGAATGTTGCTGTTTGTCAAGAACCGCAAATAGTATGGATGATTGAAGGCGAAAAGCAGGGGAATGAAGGCTGCAAAGCATTGAGATGGAGCTCCAAATTTCTCTCTGTGAAGCTTACAGTAAGAGAGAGAATGCCACTTACATCTTTGATGTACCTTCCAACAAGCTGCTCAATTGTTCCACTATTGTGTAGCATTTCAGTTTTCTTGCAGTTGAAATAAGGACAAGAGTAGACTCTTTCCATTAATGTGCAGAAGGTTTCGAGTTTAGTGTCTTCAGCTGTTTCTGCAATGTCTGGGAAATGTTTGTTACTCCTTTAACCCGAGCAGAGCTTCCAATGATTGCCTGTGAAGGGGCATGGATCAGGATCTGCTGACCCTTCTGCAATGTTTGTTTGACACCACCAATCACGATTTCCCAAAAATCAAAATTGCTTGTTAAGGACTTTTGGCAGCACTAAGAGAATATGAAAACCTCTCATCAAGCATTTTGTCATGTTTTATTTGTCTAACTCTTTCCACATAATTGGTGACATTGTATAGAAAACTGCTTCGTCGCAATACACTACAATGTGCTTCAGATGAAGACTGTCTGCTAAATTGATCATGTAATCAAGGTAGCACATGCATATGCTATCATCTGGAGGATAGGAAATGGTGTAAAGGTATGCCTGAAGCTGTAGCTAAAGCCCCTGCAAAATCTTGGTCAAGTATACCCCCAAGCTCACTCTAAAGCTCACTCTAACGCTTGTCTGGCTCACATTCCTTGAAAAGTGGAGCATCCTTTGGTCTCCAAATCTTGTTGCCTCAATAATCAATTTGATAATCATCATCATCATCATCAATGCTTAAATATCGTTATACTGAAGGTCCAAATGAATGGTATTCTACTTCACCATTCTACTTCAACAAAAAGCAGAGATTTACTATCTTTTGTAAAAGAATTAGAAAGTGATCTAAGACAGTTTGATCCCCAAAACACAGAAATTATTATGGTCGGAGATTTTAATGCGCACGTTGGAAATGATGAAAAAGGAATTAAAGGGAATAATGAAGTAATAGGACCAAATGGGAAAGAATATAGAAAATTTATAGAAAACAACAATCTCTATTTGGTAAATAACAGTGATAAATGCAAAGGAAAATGGACAAGAATAAACGGAAATTGCAAATCGATCCTTGATTTAACAATTGCAACAAAAAAGTCTTTTAACCTAATTAATAAAGTGGAAATAGACGAGGAGAGGAAATACTCAGTTGAGAGCAAAAGAAGCCAAACAGATCATGTCTTAACAACAATTATGTATAACAAGCAATGGGAGGTTCAAAAAAGTAGATATAAAACCGTTAGAATAATCAAGAACAGTTGGAATGAATTTAAAGAAGAACTTCAGAAAGGACTCGATGATCTAGAGAATAGAAAAAGTTTCCCAGAATATAACATTTTTGAAAAGATTTTAAAACAAGCAGGGAGAAATATTCTACAGAAAAAGAAAGTAAAGATAAAGACAGGATGTACAACAACTTTAGGATATAATCTTGAGCTAAAGGAAGCAATTAGAGAACGAAGGAAATTTATGCATCTTTGGAAAATGGAGAAGAACGAAGAAAATAGAAGAAAACCTAAAAAAGAATATTTAGAAAAAAAAGAGGAAGTATTAGATCTAATAGAGAATATCAAATCCAAAGATATAAAATCGCTCATAGATGAGAACTGTAAGGAGAAAATCGACTTTTGGAAAGTACTAAAAAGATTGAGACAGAAAATGCCAGAAAAGGAAGTAATAATCAATGGAGAAGGAGAAAACATAGAAGATACAGACAAAATTCTTGAACTAAAAGCGAATTACTATAAAAAATTGTATGCAAAGCCAAAGATGAGCTTCATAGAGTTATTGGAAGAAAAAAATATAAAAACCGATATCATACAAAAGTTCAAAGATAGCAATTTAAACATAGCTATTAACAATGAAATAACAGAGAAAGAAGTACAAGAAGCAATCAGTAGTGCAAAGAAGAGAAAAGCACCTGGCCCAGATGATGTTATCAATGAAATGCTTAAAGAAGGAAGCGATATTATTGTGCCGTATTTGACAAAATTTTTCAACAAATTATTAAATAACGATGTTATTTTACCGGATCAATGGAAAGAAGGATACATTGTGTCGATTTATAAAGGAAAGGGCAGTAGACAAGAGATGAGAAATCAAAGAGGCATAAGCTTAACATCCTGCGTTCTTAAATGTTTAGAAAAGATTTTGGCCAAAAGAATAGCACCATGTATAAAAGAGTACACCACAAACCTTCAAGGCGGAGGCAAACCAGGTGAATCAGAAGAAGAGTACCTTTTGGCAATTGAAACAGTATTAGAAAAAAACATGAAAGAAAAGAAATCTGTAAAGCTAGTGATAACTGATGTTAAAAAGGCTTTCGATCAAGCTTGGAGGGCGGGAGTGTTAAATAATTTAGCAAGTAGAGGAATACAAGGTAATATATTAAATTTGATCTGGAAAATAAACAACGAAATGGAAGCAAGAATAAAAGAGGATGAAAGTAAACATAGTTCAAAATTTGAAGTCGAAGAATCAATTAGACAAGGGTCAGGCTTATCAGCAATATTATATGCGCAATATGCAGCAAGAGTTATCGAAGATATTGAAAAAACGCAGCTAGGAACAAAAATAGGAAATTCAAGAATACCAGCAATTGGATGGCAAGATGATATAACTTTGATAATACCGGAAGGGGAAAATGAAAGCAAAATGACGGAGACGATGAACGAAAGTGCAAAAAAGAATAGAATTATATTTTCAGATGAGAAATGTAAAACTCTTATAATTAAAGAAGGTAAAACATCATTTGAAACAACAAGAATTAACAATAGAGAAATACAAACTGGGAAGAAGAGAAAATTTTAGGTCACATCTTTAATAGAAAAATAATAACACTTCACACATAAATAAGAAAGTAGATCAAATCAAAAACATGGTTGCAGCGATGGGTTTAACGATACAAAATGGAGCCCTGAATTATGTTTACATGAAGTCTATGATAATTATATATAAAAAATGTCTAATACCTAAACTTATCTATGGAATGGCAGCATTTAAGATAACAAAGAAAGAGGAAGAAACAATTGAAACTGAAATAAGAAACATACTACGAAACTTCGGTAATTTACCGCAATCAACCTCGAAGGTAGCGCTGTATAATGAATTTGGCATATGGCCAGTACATTTCGAACTTGCTAAAAGAAAGCTAATGATGTGGCATAGGATTAATAACAAAAACAGTAACCAAATGATGAGAGAAGTGATTCGTGAACAAGTTTTTAATGAATTGCCGTGGTTTAACCAGTTAGTTGAAATTGGAAGAGAAATGGAAATAAACTTAACAGAATGCAAAGATATGAAGAAAAAAGAATGGAAGTCAATGATCTGTAGGAAAATTAATGCAAGAATTGCATCTTTATTTAAAAACCAAATTAGTGAAGGAGAAAGGTACAGTATGGTGATAAAAGATAGAATAGAGCCTGGAGTTCCGAAGAAATACATGAATTTGTCGAGATCAGCTGCGAGTATGATTCTAAGGGCAAGAACAGGAATGTTGGACCCATCGCCTAGAAAACCATATTGGGATAGCAAATGGAAATGTGCATTTTGTCTAGAGAAAGATCAAAGTCCACAACATTATATTCTAAAGTGTAAACATACAGCAAATATATTTAATGGTTATAATGATAGACAGTCGACGTGGAAGCTTATTCAGAACTTGCAAGGCACAACTAAAGAAATGGACGAAATGGGGAGAAAATTAAAGAAAATCTTTAAAAAAAATCCAAGAACAATAACTTAAAAAAAAAACGAATCCAAGCACATCGTCTTATCTTGACGCATGGTGCCCTTGAGTTATGACCAAGGCTTTGGAAATTATAATAATAATGGTGTGTTGGCTAACTGATTGTCCCTGTTGTATCATAGGTTGTACCAACACCATTAAATGTCATCTTTCTTCCGTCATTATTATCTTGAGTTATTGTAAATAGATTTTAGTTGAGTTAGAATTTTGAAATATTATGGTGCACACATAAAATTTTGAGTTTTCTGCATTGATATTCTACGCCACTAGAAAACCACTAAAAGTATATTGTGGAAATCTTGAAAAACTACATCAAGAAAAGGGGGCATGCAAAGAACTCAAAGGAATTTTCAAATAGAAGACGATGAAAGGATGATATCTTTCGATGTCACCTTGCTATATACTAATGTGCCCTTAAGTTATTTACTGCGAAAAGATAGAGATGTAAGGAAAAAACTGCTATATCTGTAGATAAGTCAATTGAAATGATAGAATTCAACTTAACTACTACTTGGTTTAAATTCAATGGGAAGTTTATCTCACAACCAGATGGAGTAGCAATAGGGAAACCTGCCTCTTTTGTTTTTGCTGACATTTTTATGCAAATCTTTTGCCCTTGATTCATACATTGAGAAACCAAAAGTATGGGAGAGATATGTAGATGATGTTAGGGTGCATGGCTCACAGCAAGAATGTCATGGGTTCAAGCCACAGTCTTTCCACTTGTAGTTGCAGAGATAACAACCTTGGGCAACTTGTTAACACAAATGTGCCTCTCTCTACCCAGGTGTATAAATGGGTACCTGGTCAGTAGTTATGAGCCTCGTGTGTGGCTACACCCTGCTATATGCTATATGCATCAAGACCAGGGGTAGAGAGTCAAATCGACTGAGTAGCTCTGGGCTAGTAGAAGACCCAAAAAACGGCAACTTTAACTTTATGAAGAGGGACAAGATGGAAGATTTCTATAACAAATCAATTCCCTACATGTGAAATTGAAGTTCACTATAGAGGTTGAGAATGATGGAAAACTAGCCTTCCTTGATGCTGAGACTCATCAGAATGCCAATAATTCTAAGCATATCAGTGTACAGGAAGCCCACTCACATTGACCTATACCTGAATGCAAACTTGCATCACTTAGACAGTATCGAAAACAGTTTCATATCTTCTCTTTTCAACAGAGCAAAATCTATCACAAGCAATCTTGATGATCCAGATAATAAGTACAAAAGATTGCAAGCGTTCTAAAGGCCAATGAATATAAACAAGAGGATATACATAAAGTAAGGAGAAAAATCTCAAAGCCCAGACAGAATACTGAAGCTGACAAAGAGGAGCCTAAATTTTCTATAAACCTGCCATACATAAGAGGGAAAAAATCTGCAATGTTTGTCTAAACAAAATATTTGGTGTACTTTTTATTTCCTTAATAAACTTAAAAAGTCGCTTTTAAGGGCAAAAGAAAAAGTCGTTGATCTCGAAAAATCAAATGAGGTATACAAAATAACATGTAGAGATTGTCCTAAATCATATATGGGACAATCGAAAAGAGAGACATGAACAAGGCTCAACGAAGGGTGTCCACAAAACGTGGCCTACGCCATTGGCCTACCATTTGGCGTACCTGTGGCCTACTTGTGGCCCACCGCTGGCCTACCATTGGCTTGCCTGTGGCCTACTTGTGGCCCACCGCTGGCCTACCATTGGCTTATTTTTGCGTTTCGCGTAGTTCGCTCCCCCCAGACGAGGTTGAACAGCAACAGCAACCTCCAACCTCGTCCGATGTCACGAGGAGGCTTCCGCTTCACTTCCACTGGTTATGTTTGCAATTTGCATCCAAATTGAACAAAGGTATGTGTAAATTTATTCCCTTTCACACAGAATCCACGAGGATTCTTTATTACTTTATTGAACTTTATATTCTGAGCGAAGAGATTCTTCAACATTTGATAGATCGAGGATGGGACGAGGATTACATAACCCCTTCAAGGAGTTATAGTCACAAGTTTCTTATGCTAGGCCTATTCATGTGAAACAAATTATTGCTCTTTTCCCCTTCTTTTCTAAAATAGGATCATGAGTAACATCAGTATACAAGCTGGCTATTAAAAATTTGGATGAACTCATGAAACTATCTGAATAGCCACACTGTAGGCAAGTCCAGCAGCTTCTTAGAGTTCTGGTTTTACTCCAAAAAGTGGGGAAGATGAAGTTTTACAATTCATGATTTATCATTGAAGATTCTTTGCATAGCAGGTAGCAGTTGTAAGTTCTTTTCATACCAATTATGTTTCTGAAAGGTGGCGTCCTAGGTCGGTATTGCTTTTATTGTTGTCTCATGACTTCACTATAATTATAATACATCATGTCTTTACAGTATGTTCTCATCTTCCTAGGACAATATGGACATCCAAGGCTTGGACCAAGGTAGCGGAGATGATTCAGATTTAGAAATGTGAGTCCATTTGATTCAATATTAATTTGTTTGAAATAAAATACAACACTGAAAATGTTTGAAAATTTGTTTGAAAATGTAAATCGTATAGTCTACACATTGGCAGGTTGATAAAATTTAACAAATTATGTTTGAAAGACCATATAATATGAAGTTTTACAATGCAATTTCCTCTGCAACAGTCAACTTGATAATTTGGTGCATCTTTTAGAACAAAGATAACATATGCAATCGAAGGACTGGAATCTCCAAGCAAGCCTGTCACAACAAAGGCCTCGTTGGTAAGTCATTTAATAAAACTGGTATAAATGTATATCATTAAGGTTGTTTGAGCAATAAAATTTGTATTCACACCCTTGTACAAATGTGGGTCAAGTAGCCCTCTCACACAGTGAAAGGTTGGCTCGACTTTTTGTAATTTTAAGGCATTAAATATTGCTTATGCCATCTAAAGTAGACAGAGCTGACTGTTGATATAGTTCTCTAGCATTTAAAAAGTAACTCTCCTTTTCAGCATTACAACTCTGTTCATTTGTTTTTCCTAGAGCAGCAGCGACGATTCATCCATAGATTTTGAGGAGGAATTCCTTAAACTTAAGTTTGGGAGCTCCAGGTGAGCATAATTTTATATTTTAATAATTATTTAGAATAAGGCCGCACAACAATATATTTCACAAAGGATAATTGAGTTAAATATTCTCTGGCCCATACTTATAGTGTGATTTTGCAATGGTTTCCAGTAACTGTATTTCTCTTTCCAAACAGAAGTACCATACGACAACTTTTTGGTAAGACTGAAGCTGCTCCGTTTCCTGGTTCACTCCTCATGGACGAGACTGCCATCAAGCATAAGGAGAACAAAGGCATGATTGAAATTTCCCATGCGTTTATAAAGTCATTTGGTAATGATTTTCTTGTTCCATTTATGTTAAATGCCTTGACTAAGTATCCAGAACATGTCAGTTCAACCCAGCCAAGAGGCGTTTCCACCAATGTGTGCTTTTTAGTAGACCTTGATAAGTTGAATGATCCTAGAGATGTCACATGTGATGATCTCGGAGCGTGGGATCAATCAAGAACGTCAAAAAAATGGTACAATGTTAACAGAGACAGTTACGGCAATGCTGTGTCCCTTTCTTTTGCTAGAGATAAAGAAGGAGTTATGAAGTTGTTAGAAGACCTTTCGTTAATCTTTCTGACAATGCTTTGAAGAAAACAATTGTGAGCCTAACTGATCCCCAAGGTCAAAATTACAACATTGTCGCCATTATTTATCAATTCACTGGTGAGGAGCATTCAGTAACTGTAAAGCCCCATGGCAACAGCAAGTGTAACATCCCATTCCTGCGTACCTATCAGAGTACCAAAGTGAAAATTTCAAGGAATCTGCAACAAGTGTGCCATCAAGAGCTTTTCATAACGTTTCAAGGGATGTAGGGGGCTTGAGGAGCAGAAGCTGCTGGGCAGCTCCCAAGAAACCGCAGACAAGTGTCTTACTATGCTGGCAAGGCAGCTTCTAAAGTTGAAGATCCAATTTATTCAATAACATCACAAATGCGAGCTTATTGTGATGATGATGAGAGAGATATATTCGAACATATTCTTTAGATGACTCCTCGGCAAAGGTTGTTCTTTTCACAGACACACAAGTTGATGACATCATAAACTTTTGTTGTAATGACAGTGATGGTTATAAATCGTTACTTTATGCTGACATCACTTTTGAGCTGGGTCCTTTTTCTTGCTAACAACATGCTACAAAATACAGCATTGATTGACAAGAAAAGTGGCAGCTCCCCAGCAATGATTGGGCCCATGATGCTTTGTCTGTTGAAGGACAAAGAAACCTACCTCACTCTCTTCCAGAAGCTTAACTCGAAGGTACCAGGGCTGCAATTGTACTTGCAAGGATATTCAACAGACAGTGAAAAGGCACTTCGGCAGGCATTAGCACATGAATTCCCACGTTCATTGCAGTTCCTCTGCTATATCCGTGCAAAAAGAAACATAAGTGATAAGTGCAGATCAAAATTTAGTTTAAGCCAGCAAGTGACAAATAAGATCCTTGCCGATATATTTTCAGAGTCAGGACTTGTGTACTGTCAAAGCTCAGATGAATTCAGAGAGATGGTGAAAAGGCTTAAAGAGAAATGGGATACCTTGGAGGAAAAAGAGCGAACATGCAAGCCGCAGTTCTCAGAATACTTCGAAAAGTACAAAGAGATAGACATATTAAATCACATGCTTGTGAAGACAGTGAAAGACGCAAGATTTGGAACAAAGTTGCAATCAAACAACATCCCAGAGTCACTTAATGCAAAGATAAAGCGCTGGCAAGACTTCAAGGCAGCTGATATGGCACAGTTTGTGGAAGACATGAAATCTCTTGTTGATAAGCAGACGGAGGACACAAATCGTGCCGTGCTTATTTGGGAATGTCGTCTCCCTATACTGTGCGGGAAGAGTTCCAAACAACATCCCAAAATCATCCATTCAGCATTCCAAAAGGGCGTGAACGTGATGAACTAATTAAAGCAAAGCGTATCATCATTGATCAGGCTCTCTTCAAGACAGTCAAAAGTTATGTACCCCATACTCACGTGCCACAACTTTTACAAGATGCAAACAATGAATCTTTAATTGGCAATCTAGATAGTGAGGAAAAGCTTGATGACTCACACGAAGACATCTCAGCATTTTTGCAAGATGCCAACAATTCCCTGCCTACTACTGATAATCGACCCATTGGTGGGGAGAGTGATGACTACGAAGAGTTGCGAAAGATATTTTCTACTGTTGAAGTGCGCACCCTCACTGAAAAAGCAGCTTCATTAGTACCTGACAACATCATGAAAGGATTTTCTGATGACTCTTATTTCGTTAAGAGCATCTCCAGCAGCAGCCCACATACAGTAAAGCTCCTCAAAAATGGTGGCATTGTTTGTGATGCAACATGCTTAGGATTTGGCACCAGAAAGATTTGCGCTCACACGCTTGCAGTTTCCATCTATAAAGGTTCCTGTAAACGCTTCATTAGATGGTATGTTACAGAAAAGCATGACGCAAATTTAACAAGGCTGACAACATTCCAAGTAAACAAAAACGCTGGAAGAAAAGCTCCGCCTAAAAGACAAAGCAGAAAAAGATCACCTGACGCTTCAAGTGGTCAGTCGCTTGGAGATTTAATGAGAAATCGCCTTCCCACACCAAGCTATGCTGTTGCATCCTCTCCAGGAAATTTAAAGGTTGTCATAAAGCGAAAGCTGCCTCAGAAACCTAAAGTAACACCAACAGTTCATACTCAATTTGAGCTGATTGATATCACCGGTTGCATAAGAAAATGTGCTGGCTGTCAGGGAGAGCTCAAAAAAGGCCCCAGTAATTGTGCAAAAGCAAGATATGATGAGATGATATGTGTACGACACAAAGAACGGGACTACGCTCCTATTCATCCAAAAGGAGGCGAGCCTTCGTGGAAGGAAGTATTAGAAAATAAGCATTATCACATTTCTTATGATTGCATCAGCAGACGAAATCCAAAGTTTGATGCTGATGATGTGGAAGTGAAAATCAAATCCCAACCTCACAGCTGACCTGTTGGCATTGTTGGCGTCAAGATTGCAATCTGAGTAACATTAAGGCTTATACTGTACCTTCAATCCTTTCACAGCTATTTGCTAAATTTGCATGGTTTAATATTTTGTTTCAATTAGTTTAGCAGGCTTGATTACCAGGCAAGATTTCATACATAGGCTATTGCTCTGTTTATTGTAAAACCAACATTTTCGACGCGCATTTTAGCCTGTTGTCTTAATGTTAGATATACGTGTTGGCATTGTTACTGTTTTGTTACTGTTTTGTTCCTGTTTTTTTTTAATCTAAATCAGCTGTTTATTCTTGTTGTACGATTAATGTCTTGCAGAGTTTTTTTTCACTATTTCTTTGAAGGTTTTCCGAACTTAAAGTAAATGAACGGAGATAAAGCCCCAGGGGGGTACTTCAATGTGAGGAGTTATTGGATGTGCCGCTCATATGGGTGGGTTTTTCCTCCTCTGTGTTTATTTTATCGAAATTCCCTACACATGGGTCGTTTTTTGAAAGTCTAGGAAGAAAATAATTGAAAATAGGGTCATATATTCGTGAAATTGTCACATGAATGGGTCAATTCGGACAAAAAATATCGTAAACCGTGTCATACACATGGGTCACTTTTTAAAATCTCAAATTCACGTCGGATCTTTCCAGCAATGAAGGTCCCCCCCACGGGGGGATATAGCAATCTAGTCTAAACATAGCACAAAAGAACGGCACTCGCCACTTGTTTTCCTATTGTTTTCATTGTTTTCATCTACCTTCGTTGATTTACTTCAAATAATTTTCCACCATCATAGTACTAGTTTCTTATAAAAAACGTGCAGTCCACAGAAGACAAGAATGCGTCTAGTAGGCCACAGGTGCGCCAATGGTAGGCCAGCGGTGGGCCACAAGTAGGCCACAGGTAAGCCAATGGTAGGCCAGCGGTGGGCCACAAGTAGGCCACAGGTACGCCAAATGGTAGGCCAATGGCGTAGGCCACGTTTTGTGGACACCCCTCAACGAATATAAATCAAATGTGACCCATGGTCGAATTGACCAAAGTGATCTTGCCAATCATTGTTGGACGGAAAAACCCCAGATGGATTGAGATAACATTTCAGTGATTGATGAACTGGAAAACAGGCTAGTTAAAGAAAGCATTAACTCAGTTCTGTCAACTCTTTGAAAGGATCAAGTATCTTACTCAATCCCAGAACTCTGGTTGAATAGCATCAAAAGTTGCACTGAACGCAAGAAATTCCGAGCTTCCTCGCAGGTGCGGTTAATTTCACACCTTTCGATCCAACCTGTGCAATGAATAGGAAATAAACCACCTTCCCTTTGATGTTAGACGGATCTCTCCAAAAACTTGCATTCTAAATATCAAAGGCTTGTTATGATAAGTGGTGACTTTCATGTCTAATACAGTGTCAGAAAAAGCCTTGATAAGTCCAAATATATTTGCTTTGGTGAGATCGTTTTTATATTCATAGCCTAAAGATTTAAATGTTTTGTATTCGTTTCATATTACTAAAGGTCTCCTGTTAATAGCTGCTGTCAGTGACCAGTAATTGACCAAACTTTAGTGGCTTGTCATGGTGCAATGACAGGAAAACCATGGTCAGTTTACTTGCAAGAAGGATTGAGTGAAGTAGCAATTGCATTGTAAATTTCTTGCTTGGGCTGATGCTCTTGAACTTTAATGAATTAATGAAAGATTGATGTACTACCAACTATTAAAATATGATTTGCGTTAGTGCACACAGAATTGTCATATAACTTTCGTTGAAGACTGGGAATGACATCACATGGCCATGCCACGCTCAGCACTTAATGGTCTATAAACATTCAAATCAGGAAGAAGACAAAATTCATTGATAAACTACCCAACAATGTTGCATCTTCTACAGACATACTTCCTTTGAAAAGAGCAGGTTACATCAAATGACCACATGTTGCCACACCCACCAGATAATCAAGTGTTGGTAAACAGATTTTGAAAGAGCATCACGAGATATATCCGTTTTTTATATTACAAAGATTCTAGCCATGCACCTGTCTAACTATTGCCATTTCTGCGAATAGCTTTGCCAAAGTTTAGCAGAAGAGAATCAATGAGCTCATCAGTAAGTCTCTCCTTCATTTTCCATCATTTTCCATCAGTTTGTATTAAAGAATGAGACAATATCTGATGAAATTGGTCATGTTTAGATTCTGAAAATGAGATGGCTTCTTTGATTTTGTTGAGAATTTTTTTGCTATATCTTCTTTAGTTGTTGTCATCTTTTGGTTCATTTAAGTTTGCAGTAGCTCCAAACTTTTGCTTTGATTTCTTGTAAGTGATTATTGTAATAATTGATATTTTACGTTAATTTCAGAGACATATGATTTCAAGAAGGAAATTGAGTTCCCAAATTTCCTTTGTCATCTAAAGGATGATTCAATTTCATTAATTTGTTACTGTCAATATTTTCTTCCCAGCACAGACAGTCAGCTTTGAACTTTTTCACTTCTATTTCTATTATATTCTATTTCTTTATGATGGGCATCAAAGTGTCTAATTTAATTTGAATGCCTTTACTGTTGTTTGTAATTCTGTGAACATGTTTAGGAATTGGCACTGCCAAGTGACATCAGCATTGTCTGACACTTCATCTGGTGCCTTATCCTCAGTATGCTTCTGAACAGAATTGTTCATTGTCGAAAAATTCCTCTTTTGTGTTTCCTACACTTATCTGAGCCACGTTTTTGATTAAAATTTGTCTATGAGTATCTGAATCATGTTTAATGTCTAGGATAGTTAGAATTTGATTATATGATCTAATGAATTTGAAAAGGTACTCTAGTAAACCAAATGCAACAATTTTTCTTCTTTGATTCATTCATTCATTTATTCGTGCATTCATCGTTTATCTAAGCAGGTTGCTTAATATGCAGAACAAGAGCTAATGTGAACCTGCATCTACTTCTAAGTTAACTTATCTAGAAAGAATAAAATCAAGACCTGAATCCAGCGTCCAACAATGGGTTGAATTAAATTGAATAAGGTGTAAGGATATCTTCGGCATACATTTGGTCAAACCAAATGTGTCTGTTAAAACAGATATCCTCTTAAAGTAAGCATAGTCACTTTCCTACTTAATGTTGGCAAACAGCAATGTTCTTTTTATATTTTATCGATTGTACAGACTCTTTAATTGACTTCAGTTCTATTTTATATTTAATCACACTGTTTTTGACTTTTACTTTGTCCAGTGTCGAATTTCATGCAATTGCAGCTCTGTACCGAAATGAGTTCCTTCCAATTTCAGTTTTAGGCCAATCCACTAGCATCCGGAGAGAGATTCTCAGGTTGTAATTCAGCCCTTCTTTTTCAATAAGACTATTTATTTAAGGGATTCCCAAGCCATGAAATGCACTAATTAGTAGTCTACAAATATATGTATTAATATTAATATTAGTATAATACACTAAAAACACCAGTAAGTAAAAACAGTAAAATAAAAATAATAAAAACACAACTTTTTTCTAACTTGTATACGTTTCAATATAAAAACTATTACTGAGGAAAATTTTATATCAAAACGTTTACAAGTTCAAAAACAGTTGTATTTTTTATTAACATTAGTATTAATATTAATATAAGTAGTATGAAAATATTTCATTGACATCCAACCTACATAACTGAGAATGTCATGTTTCTTGACTCTTTTTGGAACTTTGTGGATCATTCTAGCTGCTCCAATAGTGAAGTCATTTAATAGTGAAGATGGGCACGATCCCCAGACAGCAATATCATAAGCTTCATGCGGTATTACTGTCTAAAAGTAAATGTTTTCTTGGGCTTTTAAATGAATTAAGAATTTTAAATGTCTCATCATTTTTATCTTTTTTTTAATTGTTTGCAGCTTTGTTCAGTTTGTATTCTGCAAGATAGTTTGCTGTCTATCCTTACAGCGAGAAAGTCTGAAAATTTCTTGTAATCTATGCGCTTTGTTTCCAAAAGTAATTGGCTGAATCAGACCTATGAAATTCTTTCCGTCTAGTATCACCACTTCTTTTCCCCCTTTTTAACTGTAAGCTGGCTGGTTGAGCACCATCCAGGAGTGTAGAGCAGGGGGGGGCAAGGATGGCTCAGCCCACCCCCTAGTTGTTGTTTTCAAGATTTTCAGTGATTCTAGCCCCCCTTGAATATTTTCTTCTGAGAAAAAATAAAAAAGTTATTATATTTCTTTCTCCAGAAACAAATAAAAAAGCTGTTAATAAAGAGGCTGCTAATGTCAAATGAACACATAAATGAGTTGGCCAGGTCAAGTCCAAGGTTTTGAATAACATTAGGGAAAGTAAGCAAATCCGAAATACAGTTTTTTTAAATTTAAGTACAGGTTCCAACATTTTCTGTTTGTCCAAAATTTCTCTGATCCTTCAGGTATAATGAAGGTGAAAATCACATGTTGGACCATGCCCTTTTCACATTTGAAATCGTATTAGTTGACCAAAGTATTGTTTTCAGCTATTGCATTCAGGAAAATGCATCAGAGAATAGAGGATGTGGTGTGGATTTTCTTTAATGACAGATGATATTTGCTATTTTCAATGTTTCTTGAAATATCATGAATCAAAAAAGGAAAAGAATATCAAATTTGACAAAGTAGGCGAAGGATAACTCAAGTCCAAAAAAATTAAGCTCAGTTAAGAAACCCAGCAATTCAAAATCCTCCTTAAAATTTGCAGGTACACCGAAAATGAAGTTTCACTTTCATCAAGGGCATCATCCATCAGCTGCAGCTGAAAATGTAATTGAATTTGTAGGCGATTCCATGAATTCTCATTCAGTAAATTCATTTTGGCCAAGAATTTCTGCTAACCCAAGGCAGCTGGATACAAGTCCTGGAAATTGGCCTAGTTCTGCTTATTCTACTGGTAGCACCAGTCTTGCTTCTTCAGCTACTCAGTCTCACTCCCAGGTCAGTGAGACTAGTGTCACTGTGCAATCTCTTTCAAATCAACAATGGCAGATCAACAGTTCAGTGATGGCAGTGATAATGGTCAAGAGGAATGCTGGTTTGAAATGGAAAGGGCACTGCAGTGCAGTTTCCTATTCGGACTCCTGGTCCAGGCCCATCTTTTGCAAATTGCCTCTAACATCAGACTACAAAATCATTCCTCTTTCCCAAATCTAAACTTGTGCCACCAATTTATTATGTGACACACGTATTTATGTGACAATAATAATGGCTGCTAATTGCTTTCTAACATTTTGTTTTACCAGTAAGTCGCAGTTGAACCCTTTATGACCTGGTTACCTTTTTTGCCTTGCACTTTTTTACTGTTGCCCTGAATTACAGATATAGTTTCCCTAAGAAACCAGAAAATTAGGAAGATTTTATAAGTTGGACCCTAAGGCCCCTTTTAAATGTCATGCTCCTCATGTGTCGAAACTAATGCAATGAAGTTTACCAGAAGTGCAACCTTGGCATGGTGGTCAAGTTAAACATCGTGCCTTGCGTTGAACATAATGTGCAGATTTTTGCAAACATGGTATTCGTTCTTGGCATGAGTTTGTTTTTATTGGCTTGCATAAGGCTGAATATCAACTCAGAGAGTTGGGAAGATCAGATTAATTTCTGTAACTTAACAGTATACCCAATGCAAACACAAATACAATAAAATACAATTTTCTGTGAATATTACTTTGTAAACCTATTAATTTGTGAATATTACTTTGTAAACAAACATCATATATGTGATAAGTTGTATACACCATATGATAAAAGTCTATTTTTAAGGTCTTTTTGCCTCCTTGTTTCGCTCTGGCATGCCACTACTGGTTGCTGAAGCAGATAATGGATAGGATGATTTCTCAATAACAATTTTGACTAAGAAGTATTATTTGAAATTCCACTTTTCCACGTTTCCCAGGGTTGCTGTTGCTACCTTGTTGAAGAGGATTCTTCATTTGCCAGTCATTACTACCTGCAGTGTAAAAGAACAGCATTAAATTTTTCTGTACAATAACAGGTATAAACGAAAAGGACAAGATTAAGTTCTATGATCATATGAGCTCCTTGTGACCCTTGTGATAAATATTAAATATTAGAGCAAGCTCATTTAAAGATTTGTAGACAAAATTCTTGTATTTTCCTTAATACAGTTAGATTTTCAATCCCACTTGGAAATGAACTTTGAATCCCACTTTGCATTTAATACCAAAATACTTAAAAGGAAAGGCTCCTTGTTATTTGATGTTATTTGGCATGTATTTAACAGTGACTGGGTACATGGGTAGGTAAAAGTTGATATTTTCCTTTCCACATAAATAAGTGCACCTTCCAGTATAGAATGAGCAGGGACGCCGGAGAGGGGGGGCACGGGGGGGCAAGCGCCCCTCCTGCCCTTTCTAAAGGGGTCCAAGGGGGGCAAAATTGCCCTTTCAATGTAATGCAATAATCGACTTTGACAACGTTAATACGATGTTTCGCTATTATTATTCCATCCGAAATGCGTACATGTGGAGATTAATACTGATTAATACTCGTGGAAAAACTTTTAATGCATTTTAAGCCAATCTGAAGGGTGTGGACACGAAAAATTTCCTGGGGGAGTAACACCAAACCCCTAATTTTTTATCTCAATTGCCCTTACATTCCTGGTCGCCCCCCCCCCCTTGCCCTACCATCGCTCCGGCATCCCTGGGAATGAGATGAGTGTGACAAGACCCCTGAAAACAATAGCTTCTATTGTTCTCTAAGCCATTGTCTGGTGCACAAGCAATCAACATTCCATAAAGGCATAGGGCTGACTGTGATAAAATAAGAATGTGATAAATGTTTAGGCCTCTCCAGTCTCCAATCTGCTACAGAAAAATTCACGGAATTTAACAGTTTGTTTGGGCAAATTTAATATTTACGTTTATTTCATAACCAATATCAATTTTATGCTAAATAACAGCAACCTTAAGAGGTGAGGCACCAATTCCCGATTTTGTAAAATGTTAAAAGGAGCGAGCTTGCAATGACGAACCCAGCGTGATTCCCCATCAAATTTATTCGAGGAGCCAAAAAAGGTGCTCATCGGAAAATGCAATTTTCGGGCAGAACGGCTGGGGTGCAAAGGGGTGCAAAGGTACCCAAAGCTAGATGAAGAGTTGAAGTTTATATTTCTTGAAAAAAATCGCTGGCACCCCTAAAGAATAAATATTTATTTCAAACTGAATCAAGGGGAGAAACAGCGTTGATTCACGATTGCCAGCCCACTGCAGAACAGCCTAACACAAAATGGCATTTATATTATTTTTGGGAACACATTTGGCCAAAAATTACCACATGCAGCTAAAATGAGCTCAAAAAAGTTTGTATGACGAATTGAAGAGCCTTAACATAATTAAGTCTATATGAAAATAACAAACAAACTTACCTCAAAATCAAGAGAAATCCACGAAGTTTTTCTCCCGCCATTTAGCAGCAAAAAAGCGACGTTGTGCACATGCTTGAATCAGCTTCCATCCCCCCCTGCTGTGGTGGTATTGTTTGTTTATTCATGATTAAACTGGTGACAGTATTCCCTGTCTCTTTCTTCTTGTTCTCTCATAAATATAAAAAAATCATTCATGGAATCTTTCTTTGCAATTTTTTTCACAAGATCCAGTATTCCTTGAGATTGCTTTTCTCTATGAGAGCTCTTCTTGGCATCCTTTTTAACAGCTATGAAGAAATCTTGTGCAGATTCACCTAGATTGAGAGCCTGATTTGGGGAATCAGAAGACTGCTCGCCTAGTTCAATGGCTTGTTCTGGCTGGCAGCTTTCTCTTGTTTTCACTAACTCAAACAACTGATTCAACCAAGCACCGTAATTCTTTTCTTCTTGGACTCTTTTGATTCCACTCGGTGTTCTCCTCACAAGTGCAACCTTTTTGCACTCACCAGCAACCTTCTTAAATTTATTACGGAGCTGGTTAGCTGTGTAGTTGCAACTTTTGTGTCTGGCCTCAGTTCTTTTAAGACCTCCTCATAGATTTCACCATTCTATTGATTTTTAACATTTTTGAATATTTTCTTTGTTTTTTTCTCCTTTTTGCTGGGGGGACATTGTCAACTTATTCATTCCCACTTTCTTCTTCTTCTTCTTCTTCTTCTTCTTCCTTATCCATTTCCTGTCTGTTACTATTGATGCTAAAACAAACAAATAACGTCTGATATGATATGTTTGTTGAAGTGCTAGATAGGCGATAGGCCCACACATAGTATTTTTGTATTATCAGCATAAACCCAATTTACTATATTGGCAGACGCTGTCTACTTAAGATATAGTTATAAGAAAAAGCTGGGAAATGAAACGCATACCTTCATGGTGGTGTGATATCAACGTTTGCTGAATTAAACTGTTGCACCTTGCAGGCAGAACAATAGCCCACATTCCTAAATGGAATCCAGCCTCTAGTTTCTTCATCCAATTCCTCCAAACAGCAGGCTGTACAGATTGGGATCCCACAACTTATGCAATATATTTCATCTGCTTCATGCACTTTTTGCAATCATCAATAGGTTTTGAATTCGATGCAATTTTGATTGTACAATAGAGGTAAACAACTTTCATGAACCTGATCCTTCATCATCATCGAGTTGGCTGAATTGTTGGCAGAGTTGGCGCCTTTTTTCGTGTCTCATCAGCGCATGCCTAGCCTCACTTTGATTAATTCTATAAGTTATTTGGACATTGATATTCAAATGCCAAAATTTGCTTGTTGATCCTAGAGAACTAATTTGTGTCTTCAATAGATATTGCACTTTAGATAACATCATTTAGAAAATGAGTCACCGGAGGAGCAGGCTATCTGTTGAGCTGCAGAGACTAGGGGCAATTGTACCTGTAAATAAAAATCACAGTGAGCTGATTGTACCTAGATTTCTGAAAGAATCAAACAGATTTTCATTATGTCACTGTTATTTACTTTTTATAACATTTTGTATCCAAGGGCCTCCCGATAGGCACTATCAACCAAGCAATAACGCCAATTTTTAGCTTTAATTTGCTAGACTTCAGAATAGTTCATTGTTTGAAGAAAAATGAAGTTATTTTCTGCCTGAAGACACATTTGATTTCTCATTGCTGTATTATTGTATTATTGTAGCCGTAGTCCAGGGCCAATGGAGTTTATAAATAACTTACCTGAAGAGCTTCTAAGTACTGTTGATGTTAAGAGGTTTTAGCCAAGTGTGATTTATGTCTAATGTCTGAAAACTAATTTGTGTTTCAAAAATCTGAATCAAACCAAGATTTATAACCTGCTTCTCGTTTGTTTGCACATTTGCCTTTTGACAAATTTAAGTGTCCTATAATTTTTTAACAAATATATAATATGATATTTACTATTTGAACTTAGAGCTTGAAAATATTCACAAGACTTGCCAATATTGCAAGGCTGTTGCAAAGATTATGGAAATATTTGATGAAAAACACGATAGTTGTCCTTCTTCCCGTACTTTCTATTTTCAATCTTCTACAACCACCTTCTTGACTTTCCCCTCTTTTTTTAGAGTAAAAGAAGAAGTATACCCTATTTAATGAGTGGAAGTAATTTTAATTTCTTTCTGCTTAAAGCCCAGCTTTACTCTTCTCTACTGTATGCAGTGCAAGTCACAGAGTAGAGAATGTGACAAATTTCGTGTAATGACATATTCTATCTTTCTACAGATCTTTCAGAAATTTGGACCATTGACAATTCATTGGTTTTGTACATCATCTTTTTAAATTTCTCCATATGATCCTTGTGATTTTGTCACACCAACACCATTTAAAGTTGCACTGCTAAATTGTAGTTCTATACAATGATACTACCTTACCATTGTTGTTTGAAATATAATGCTACAGTACTGCTATTGCATGGTCTAACATCACGTTGGGTGATCGACAGAGGCCTGCAGACCTGTGATGCTTTAGAGAATGTCTCGATGGAGCTTCCTGATAGCTACGTCTACCACAGAGCCCTTAATGCATGCTCTTTCGAGGGGTTCATCATATTGCTGGAGAAGTGTGGAGGAGGTCCAGATTGAAAGCCCTGATAGACAATCGAGGTGTCTGCAATATCCAATGATAGCAAGCATCACAGGGTATCAAGGATTGTTCAGATCAATGTTAGACCATGCCATAAAAGTACAGGAATCTTGCATTTAAAATATCTATTCTCAATTATTTACATTGACATCTAATCACTACTTGTTTCAGGAAGGAAAGAGCATTATCGCCATTTCTCATGATGACTCCAAAGTAATTGTTTGTGCTGATATGGGAATAGGTTTCGTTGGAATAGATATGGAAAAATTGAAATATTTCAGTTGCGAATACAAGGCAACGAACTGTAGCCATATTGTTGATCTGATAAATGCAGTGCAATTGGACTGTGCTGATATTCCAAATTTTGCCTATGATTTATTTCTTTCTAGTAGTGAACCTAGGCAGATATGGTGATTTTGTCTCAAGAATCCAATATCTTCCTGTCCCAAACCTAACAAACTACCCATAAATGTTTCCAAATTTCAGTTGGTTATTCACAGTTTCTTTAGAATAGGTAAGGTACCTTTGTTCTGAGGAGGAGAAATGTGAAAAATGTGGCTCATGCAGTGCTTCCTTGCTGACTATGCTTTAATCAGTTGGAGTGTAAGGTTAAGAATTTTTTAAGAGCTTAACACCATTTTTTCTCATTTTTAAATCTAAAGCTTGCTCCCAAAATGTCCACCATTTTCCAATAATGATGTTTGCAATGGCTAAATTTTTGTTTTGTTAATACTAAACTTAAGTTGGCTTTAAGACATTTTTGTCCACCAGAGATTTTCCAATCTGTTAGCAAATTGGCTTGACAGATATGAACATGTTTAAAGTCATGTTTTTAGATATTATTGTTTGTCGTTAGTCTTATTTTATCGTTTGTCATTAGTCGGATTTTATTGTTTGTTGTTAGTCTTATTTTAATCTAATTTTTAAAGTGGAAATTACACAAAAATTTTTATGAATCCAGAAAATTATTAGGTAAGTGGGTAGCCCTTGTAATGAAAAAGAAAGAAGACAACAGGGACATGCAGAATGAAGAGATATTGGCCGTCTTTTTGGAACAAAATTGCCCCAAGATCCTGACAATATTACTCTGGACAAAGAAGAATCGGAAATTGCCATCCTTAATTTATTTGTTGTGTTGTGTGATTTACCTGCAGCCCTGTATGCTCATACATTCCACCAACAGACTCGTGGAGAGAGCTTCTATTTACGTTAGCTGATGCTTCCATAAAGTCATCTGCCCCAGCACTGTTTTGTTTACAGCAGAAAATTCCATTGGTTTGTCATATTGTCATTGCTATTTCCGGACATGGTATTCCTGGGATGTCATATTGTTACTGTTGCAGTGGTTGTTCAAGATATCCTGTGCTCCTTTTAAGAAATCCAACGATGTTTGTGTACCACCACTTAAATCTTGTACAGATCGAATGCTTTTTCCCAACCTCACCAAAATACCCAGAACATGGTCATTTTGCAATGGACCAGAATTCCAACAACAGTAAAGACACAGATTCATGCACTAAAAAGAGCCATGGTTATCCTTCATTAACTTCTGGAATCTTAACTGTTTATTGCCCTCGTGGTGAGTCAATGTGGTGTCCTTTTGTCCATATCTCTGGTTTAGTACTTTTCTATACTGTTGGCTTCCTTTTTTTAGTGCCATGTTCTGCAGAGAGAATTGTTGGTTTCCAGTGGTTCTTATGCCCTTGACTAGCTTATGATTCCGTATGCAAAGCATTAAGATTTTTATAATGTGTATCATTACAGATATCAATTATGGCTTTAAAGTCACGGTAACATCAGAATTACCTAATGTGCCATTCACCACTTTCCAAACAAGATTCCAAAATGGTTAACAATTATTTCACTTTCACTCTGGAATACAAGAATTTGGAATCCAAGACTTCACTTCTTTTTTAGATATTATTGTTTGTGGTTAGTCTTATTTTATCGTTTGTCATTAGTCTGATTTTATTGTTTGTCGTTAGTCTTATTTTAATCTAATTATTAAAGTGGAAATTACACAAAAATTTTTACGAATCAGTTTTATTAATTCAGCAGTGCCTATTACCGTGTTTTTTGAATTTTTTGAATCCGATGGATAGTTTTCAAGATATTACAATTTAAAGTGTCAAAAAGTGTCCCAAGGCGAATGCGGTCAGACTGCTGGCTACCAGACATCTGTGACATAAAGTGTTGGACACATTTCAGAAGAACAACTTTGCGGAAGAGAAAATGTTGAAGCAAGGCCTAGGGAAGGACAAATTGAAATGTAAAAATCTGCAGTTTAGGTTTATTTTGACATGGCTTTGCGTGAGTGTTTTGCATGGCGTTATATCATTAACTTTGTCGTCACAAAAGTTAATCAAAAGAGCAAATAAGTTGAAGAAATCCGCTATGTGACATACAGAAAAGTAGATAAAAAAGCAAGGTGATAATTGCGCTATTTATGATCGTGTCCTTTCTTTCTAGTTTGCACATTATCTTTGTAAGATAAATGGGTTGTTTGATTGTTATGAAATGAAAAGTATTTATAGAACAATAGAGTGATACTTCATGGTTCCAAGTTATTTCAAGGAGGCGGTTGTTAGAGTACCACTTGCTTGTTGCCTGTCGAGAATCTCTTAAAAGTCATTGAAGTGTAGGGAAAACGTTTTTTACAGACTTTGTGGATAAGAGAAGTACAGTTATAGTGTTTAAAAATTAATTTGTATAATTATTTATAAAAATGGCAAGTAACAGTGGTGTTCCAAGGGGAGGACAGTACTGTGTTGCGGGTCTTCCACATGGCCGGTCATGCAGCAACTTTAGTCCAGTTCCAGGAATATTGATGCATCGTTTTCCGAAGAACCAGGAAGATAGAAGAAAGTGGACAAAGTTTGTTTTGAGACACAGAGTCAATTTTGATCCTGAAGCTTATAAGGCAGGTCCATTACTGTGCTCAGAGCATTTTGAGAGCACATGTTACACTAGAGGATTGACTGGAAGCCTGGAAGACTTTGATGCGTCAAAAGCAAAGAGATTTTTGAGCCGGGTGCAGTGCAAACAGTTTACGATCCAAATCCAACAGATAGTCGTGATGTAGCGTCTGACGAAACTATG
The DNA here is from genome assembly GCA_014526335.1 of Chrysaora quinquecirrha. Lineage (NCBI taxonomy): Eukaryota > Metazoa > Cnidaria > Scyphozoa > Semaeostomeae > Pelagiidae > Chrysaora > Chrysaora quinquecirrha. The sequence goes on from JACTAT010000223.1 coordinate 771,188, forward strand.
TCAAAAAGAGCGAAGAGATTGGTAAGCTTTAAACAAAACCTTCTTGCCCCGCTTCAGATTATTTGAATAATAATTTTCAGGATTTTTTTATGGTTGCTGGTGGTGACAGTACTCCAACCTGACCCTCTATATCGAAAAATTAAATGAATACTGGCTTACAATGGACAATTCATTTTATTTATATGTTTCTGTTGTTTAGCTGATGAGAGATGTAATGAAAGATTCAGTACCTGGCAGCAGCAAGGATCCTGATCTTGAATTTTCACCTAAAGAGGATTCATCCCCTGCCTGGCATTGTTCCCTTGTTTAAAAGTACGGAAGAAGAGACAGATTCCAGTGCTTTACAGGGACAGACTGATATCAGGTACATGAGTTTTAGAATTTTAGTACATGAATTTAAAAAAAATTCTATCTTTCTTTGCAGTAACACGTCAAAGATCACCCACTTTGAATTGGTGCAGGTGCGATGAAGTACTTACATACTTACCTTCTTATACAAACTTCAAAACTGAAAATGTAATTATTACTCAGATTTGTTATGTTTCTATTCTAGTCTAATGGAACTGGCAGTAGTTCTGGAATGGAATTGGAAGGTGTAAAAAGATGCTTCAGATATCTTCAAGATAAGTTCAACATTAAAACTTTCATTTCTGATCGTCACAGAGGAGTTGCGAAATGGTAATGGGAAGATCCTGAAACATCCGGTAATCATTTTTACGATATATGGCATGTTGCTCGCACTGTACTAAAAAAATTGGAAAAAGCAGGGAAAAAAAACATCGTGAAAATATCAAAGAGTGGATAACAGCTATTCGTAACCATATTTACTGGTGTGCTACATCCACACAAGAAGGGTTCAGAGGGCTGATAGTTGCCAAATGGAAGTCATTTATGAATCACATCCAGGACACTCATGAAAACCATGAAGACAATAGCTTTCCAAAATATGAACATGGTCGTTTGGAGCAAAAGAGGCGTTGGATTAAAAATGGTAATTTATTCTGTTTGTAATCAAAACTACAACATACATCTTAAAAACCACAACAAAATTTTTGTTAACAAATAATTTAAATTTTGTTACTTAATTAGAAACAGTGGCATATGACAAAATAAAATCAATTTGTTTGGATACATCATTGGTGGGGGATATGGCCAAACTTTCTTCTGTGGCACAAACGAGCTGCCTAGAAGGTTACCATGCAACATTGAATTATTGGCACCCCAAGATGGTACATTTTCCCTGGATGGGAACCTTTTGTAGGTATGTGCTCTTGCTTTGTTCTAGTATATATCAGAATATTTTTAAGATGTTAATTACTTATTGAATGTCTTTATATTTAACATTTTAGAAATATTCTGGCTGTATCCCATTTTATCGAGAATTTAGGAAGAGAGGCAAAAAGGAAAAAGGATGGCTCAATCTACTTGAAAGTTTCTTTTCCCAAGCATAAACTAGGAGATAAAGTTGTTAGAACTGTACCTGCAGCACCAACATACAGTAAGAAAAAGAAAGATATATTATCTCAGCTCTAGTCTTTTTGCATTATTATCTCAGTTCTAGTCTTTTTGCATTCTGAAAACAAACATCAACTATGCTCTCTTTTATTACATGTCCTTTTTTTCCTCTAATGCAGGTTATGTGCAAAAGATTCTTTCACCTTTGTTCAAAATGACAAAGGATGAACTTAATGCACAGTTTGAATCATATGCAAGAAAGATCCCTCCAACTCTTACCTCTAAATTTGAGAACAGAAAAGAGAAGGCTGATGCAGTGAAAGCATTCAATAGGAGAAAGAATCTGTTTTATATCCAAGTGGTAAGTAGTTTCTTTGACTTTTAAATTTATAGTTTCAGCATTGAAAAGAGGTTGAAACTTATTAGTCACATTTTGTAATCCTTTACTTCAGGGACAGATCAAGTAATATTGCAATCAGCATTACAAAGCCAGCAACAGGAATCAGCGAATTCAAAACAGAGAAAGGCTCCAAAATGTAAAATGTAAAACCCAACAAAGGTCACCAAAAAGGGAAATGCCGATACCTTATATTTTGAGACAATTTTAATAAATTCAAACTGTTTGAAACTTTTTTCCAATCTAAATGTTATTAATCAGTTAGGTTCAAGGTAGTGTCAAACACTTCGCAAATCATTACCAGAAAAATTATGGGACGGGTACTAGTTCTGAAGAAATCATATATTCACTTATTGTTCTTGAATTAATCATTACTTGTATTGTATGAATTAATTGTAATTCCTTTGCACAGTACCTGAAACTGCTGTGAAATGTGTTCTATAGACTAATAAATTAGTTTAAATCTCTCACTTGATGTTACATCAGTATAAATATTAGAGTCTTTCAGCTGGGTCCAGGTAACCTGTTTTGGATTTTGATAAATACAAGCTGGCAGTGGCGGTGTGTTGTCCCATCCAAGATAACCAAATATCCAGCGGACTAGCCATCTGTATGCAACTTATCGTAGATACCTTTTGAATGAAATTAGATGTCATGAAGAGGGGTTACATAAAGATAACTGCAACTAATATGAAGTATAAATGTTAGAACTTGAAGCAAGATGGGTGTGTTAGGTGGCGTGACAGTAATGTCTAATTTTGTCTAAAAACATCTTGTCTGTTTGTTTATTCTGTTTTGAAAACTTCAGTTCATGTTTTGTAAAAAAATTGCTTATATTCTTGTCTGGTCAATATTTGGAGACGAAGTCTTTCAGGCCTGCCCAGGCCATCGCTGCATGTGCTTTTGGTGTTGGATTATCATGGCTAAGGGTGAGCAATCTGTTACTTTGGAAGTAGTAAAACCTCTGCTTGAGGTGCAAGCAAGTGCCTTTAAAGAATCATTTAAGATTATGTTTGATGATGTGAAAGAAGAAATTAGAAATGTGAAGAAAGACCTCGTGGATCTGAAGAAAAGTCTGTCATTCTCCCAAGGTCAGCTCGAAACAACAATGAAGTCGTTCCAGGAGGTGCAAGCAAAAACATCTTTTGTGAATCATCCCTAAATGAAATGCAAGTTAACTTGGTTACTTGTGAAGATAATGTGGAATATCTTGAAAACATGAGTTGTTGAAACAATGTTAAGCTCATTGGGGTCCCTGAAAACGCTGATGGTGAGACATGGGAGGAGTCTGAAGAAATCTTCAAGGCTCAGGTGAAAAATGCTTTGTGCCCATAGACACGCTAGCGAATCTATAATCACTACTGTGGTGGACAATCACTACTGTGGTGGTACTATTTGCGTACTGTGGTGGTAGTTTCTGCGTACTGTGGTGGATAATCACTACTTGTGGTGGTTTACTATGCCTGCGGTGGTGGCAGTTTTGGCGTACTGTGGTGGATAATCACTACTTGTGGTGGTTTACTATGCTTGCGGTGGTGGCAGTTTTGGCGTACTCTATTTATCTGTCCAGGAATACGAAGAACTTCAAAGAGAGCCTGAACATATTCCCTGGTTTTGCTTTAAATGCACAGAACTTATGTTTCCCTTTGGTTCAATCGAGAATGAGGAATTATTAAACATGAATAATGTAAGTTTTCCATCTTTTGTTGATTCAGCTCCATCTTTTGAGATAACATCTGGTCTTATGAACTTGCCTAATTTAGATGACTACGATATTGATGAACACATACCTTCAAATGTGAACTCTAGTTATCATACTCTCCAGGACTTAACTACCCTTAATACCTCAGAAAGCGATCTTTCCATGCTTCATTTAAATATCAGAAGTCTTTCTCTTCATTTAGATGAGCTTGTTTCAACTCTTGCCACTTCAAAAATAAATTTTGATGTTATTGGTCTGTCAGAAACTTGGAATTCTTTTGAGAATCCTATACAAATCAATGTTGAGATTCCAGGTTATAAATATTTTTCATGTCAGTCACACAGTCAAAATGGTGGGAATTGGAAATTCATTTTTACTGCTCCTTCAGTTCCTTCAGAAATATTTGACATTATCTCTGCTTTGCAATCTGGAAAGTCTCTTGGGCCTAATAGTATTCCCATGAAAATCTTAAAATTACTTTCTCCATTGTTATCTGCTCCACTATAAGTGGATCCTTGCAATCTGGAGTTTTTCCAGATAAGATGAAGCTGGCAAAAATAATCCCTTTTTTTAAAAAAGGCTGTCCACTAACAGGATCCAATTATAGACCTATTTCTCTTCTTTCTGTTTTTAGCAAAATGACAGAAAAAGTTATGTATGAAAGTCTCTATAAATTTCTTGAAAAACATGAAATCTTGTATTGGTTTTCATGCTTATTAACCATGCATTGGTTAGTTTGACAGAAGCCATTAAAAATTCACTTAATAACAAAAAGTTTGGTTGTGGCATTTTTATTGATTTACAGAAAGCATTTGATACAGTGAATAATAATATTATTCTTAAAAAGTTAGAACACTATGGAATTAGAGGAACTACTTTAGATTGGTTTGAATCCTACCTCTCAGATAGGAAGCAGTGTGTTTCAGTAAATGGATCAATGTCAAGTTATCTCAATGTTACTTGTGGTGTCCCACAGGGATCTGTTTTTGGCCCTCTCCTTTTTTTTAATTTATATTAATAATTTACCTCTCTCAACCTCAAAACTAGCTTTCTACTTATTAGAAGATGATACAAATATCTATTGTGAATCTAAAAGTCTTGATCAGCTTCAAAATATAGTCAATAAGGAATTGAAAAAAGTGAAGTCTTGGCTTGAGGTTAACAAATTGTCTTTTAATATTAGTAAAACAAATTTCATAATTTTCAAGTCTCCTTGACATTGTTCATCTGAAATCAGAATTGGAAGGTCTCCCATCAAACAATCATGCTATGTGAAATTTCTTGGTGTTCTTTTAGATGAAAATCTTTCATGGAAGTATCACTTAACAGAATTATCAAAGAAATTGGCTAGAACTTGTGGCATTTTTTTCAAAATAAGACATTATCTACCTATTAATATTTTAGTTTGTCTTTAAAACTCTTTATTTTCCCCTTTTCTACAATATGGCATCGTAGTTTGGGGTTTGCATTTGAACATTTTAGTTCTCCTTCTACACCTATCTTTTCTGATTTAAAAATCTTGAAGCTACAAGATTTATTTCAATTAAAACTCCTTACTTTTGTTTATGAATGTATAAACAAGATCTCTCCTTCCTGCTTTCATTCATTTTTTGATTTAGTTCAATCTGTTCATCAATATGGTACACGGCAGGCTACTAAAAATGATATTTTTCTCACTCAGAATAATACTGTTCAATATGGTCTCAGGTCAGTTCGTTATCATGGAGCTAAGTGCTGGAATGACGTTCCCTGAATATTAAAAATTCACCTTCAGCTATCAGTTTTCGTCGTAATCTGAAAGCATTCTTCTTTGAAAATAATTACCAAATTTAATCCCAAACAGTAAACAGAAAGGCCACCAAACAGCCAGATCACAATTCTGATTGAAAACTGCAAGTTATATGAACTACTAATATGATAGGGGTGCTCCCTCCTCGATTAGTTTAACTACTGAGAGAGCCCCTCCTTTAAGTAATTCACCTTCATACAATTTATCTCATTTTTTATTTATTTTCTGTGTGTTTTCTTTAATTAGTTAATTTATTTTGTGCAACTTGTTTCAAATATTGTATGTCAGTAGTAAAATGTAGTTATCTTAAAGTAAATTGTATGTTGTGGAATTTAAAATAAATGAAACTGAAACTGAAGTGAAACTGAACTTGCTTCTGAGTGACTACCAGCTGAAAGACAAATTACAGATATATCATAAACAGTGCAGTCAACCTGCCAAGAATAGAATATTGTAAACACATTAGAAAGAAAAGCTTCATGATTAGACCATAAAGTTGTTTAGTTTTACATCTTAGACTGGGTTAACACTGAAAGCTTATAGAAGCCCTTTGCTATCACTTTGTGCTTTCAGACTATGAAAGGCTGAAAACTCCTTTGAGGTGATGAATCAAAGCCAGGGGAATATACAGACCTACGATAGTGTATATAGAGTAAACAAACTTCCTGACTCAATGTTCATCAGAATATTGAGCACCTCTTCTCTGAAAATATCCAATCAAGAAACATAAGGTTTGTTGTGAGACAGGAAGTTCCCCAATAGCATTTCTAAACACGTCAATTAAGTAATGGATTCTTCCAGTAATAACATTGTGTTGTTTTTAGTAAGATTTCTGTTGATGGTGCAATACCCCGCGTTGCACTGGATGATGTAATATTTCCTTGTTACCTCGTGTATAAATGTGAGTTCTCTGTAAATTTTAGTGAGCGTCCTGTCGATATTATTGCCGTGACACTGAAGTCTTGCTGTTATATTTGCCGTTAAAGTTTCCAGTTTTATCAGCCATTTATTTAGTCGTTATAGTTAGCCGTGAAGCCGTGAGTAACTGAAGTTTGATGAAGAGTGATAAAGAATTGGAATCAGCCATACCAACCAAACCAATGACAGGCCTTTTAGGCTTAACCTATTCCCATGCCAAATCTTAGCCAAATGAAGATGAATTTGAGGTTACTCTGATTTATGAAGAAAACTGTCGAACAAGAAATTAAAACCCAAATATACAATTTGTTGCAATTGAGATGTGGTGATGCACAAACAACAGTTTGGACAAATATATGTTATTTTTGCCCTCTTTATCCATGTAATCAATAATAAGTAAAGCCAATTATGGGCATCACAATGCTGACTACCTTATACCGAAGGCTATACCAAAATCTTTCGAGAATTGTATTATTGTATTGTGGCCAATGTGCCCTTAAGGTGCTGTTGGACAACTTCTGAGCGTTCCTCTCTAGACAACAAACATGTGGTTCTGATATGCGTACCTTTTTGTTATAATGGTTCATCTCAGACTTGTGTGTTATTTTTTCCTCCAACCCCCGGATATGTACCTCCAGTTGCTTATGTACCCTGTGCACTTTGGTTCTAAAGTGATCCCCAACTTTTCTTAATTGTGCCCCACCTTCACAAAATTTCCATACTCCGCAGATGGGATAGATTGTACTAAGTAGCATTTAGCCCTTTAATATTTTATGCTTTCAAATTGTTTAATAATAAACTGTTGCAAACGCAAATCTTTTGCTCTTTGATAGTGCCTCCCACAAAATATGAAAGTTTCAACATGTGTGTTGTTAAAGATGAGGGAAATGCCCTAAGTGCATCCCAAAGACTCTCTCCATGCAGAGTATGCAGAGCATAATTTTTGTCTCCAATTTTTCAAGGTTTAAGCACGCTATGCTATGCACTCACACTATGATGAAATGCCACACGATTCAAATAATAGGGATGCAAGAAGCATTTGCTAAAACCTTTTCCTCTTCCACATTGAGAAGAGTTGAATGGACAGAATAGAATAGAGAATTTATAAATAGAACAAGTACCCATTTCAAATTTTACAAATATTTCATTTCTCTTCATACACCTTATTCATATTTCATTACTTCTGAAGACACCTAAAATAATACATCATCATCTTGCATGCAGGTTAAAAATAGCTTACTATGGGCATGGAATCTAATTACCCATCTCAAACCAGTAATTATCACTCATATTTGGAGACTTGCTAATAAGTTAAAAATTTTAGAGTAAATCCAAGGAAAATGATAAGTTTCTACTAGTTATTATAGTGGATTAGAAAATCAAGCCAAAATGCAGGTATCTAAATGAGGGTACCAATGCTGAGACTTCATGGTTTATCATTCTCAGTCAGGTGGAATTTATTACAACTGGTATAACTGATTTGCCCTAGCCTAGCATCATTAAACATTATTTTTTGAAAAATTACTACCCTCTATCTGGCTATTATGTTGTCATACTGATATTACTTAAGATGTTATCATATAAAGTACCACAGTTGAATTTTCTCAACTCAATTGTCTTGATGTGGCAGAAATGATTCTATTGTTGTCGTCCTTGCACTGCAAATCCTTTATCACCAACATGGGTGAAATAACAGTTAATTACGGGATTGGACTTGGAGTGGCCTAAAACATAGACTTCTTCGCAATGAGGCACCAGAGGTGAAAAATCAGCCAGTTGGCAGAATGGCAAATTTGTCACCCTTCCGACAAAATAAAGAGCGTAGGGCTTCATTCAATTCCATTCAATTCATTTATATTCAGCAACAAGATTACAATTTTGTGTTTAACAATATTATGATGAGAGAAATTACACTACTTTTCAAACAATAATGATATTACATGCAAGACATTGTTGCCTAGGACACTGAGTAGAACCGAAAATGGTTTTTGAGCCCAGTGCCCTATTAACATTTAACTACTACATATCTGAATTGATTTATTATAATGATTTATTATTATAATAGCAGTAACAATAACGATGAACAATTAGTAATGATAGCTTTTTACTATAAAAGAAATAAATAATAAGAGGAATAAACAAAGAAAATAATAATGATAACGAAAATAAAAATAAGAAAAGCAAAGAAAGAAGGAAAAGAGATGATAGTTTCATTTCATTTAAGGAGTCAATAGTACAATAAGGTTAGGCTACGATTTGTAGCTTTCAGGTATTGAAGAATTATGGAAAACTCAGCTGACATTAGCATAGTTGAGTAGCAGATGTTTACGAAAATGCTTGCCAAAAAGCTTTTTAGACGATTTAGTTCTAATTCTGTGAGGTATATTATTCCACATTTTAATGCCTTTGAAAATTATAACATCTTGCCTTACATTTGTTCTCACTGAAGGAAAAGACAAAAGATTTCGAGTAGCTTGACGAGTGTTATAATTGTTTCTAGAGGTGGTTTTTTGAAATAGGTTACAAAAGAGTTGTGGTTGATTGTTTTTTCAATATCGTAAGAGAATTTTGCATATTCTAATGTATATGAATCTTCAAAGTTTACGATACCAAGCTATGAAAGTGACGGTTTTGAACTGTGTATGGATTTTTTAATCAAATGACTCTAACTGCCTTTTTCAAATTACGGCAAAGTCTATTAAGATGTGATTTCATTGCACTTCCCCATGTGGTAAGTGCATAAGTAATGTGTGGGGCAATAAAAGCATGATATAGATCGCGTAGTGTACTTGAAGGAAGAAAATATCGCCAATTAGCAAGAATACCAATGCATTAAGATATTTTCATTTTTACATGCTGTATATGTTGTTTCCAGTTTAGTTTATTATCAATCAAGACTCCGAGGTATTTAATATTATCCTTTGCAAGTAATGTGGTATCATTTATTTTTATATTAACCGTTCTTGTTCTTTTTGTGTTTTTTTGGAGTTATGATTAGTCTGTTAGATTTGTTTATGTTGAGAGATAATCTATTTGCAGAGAGCCAATTGGAAACTCTGATAAGTTCCTTGTTAAATGTAGATTCCAGAGAATTTAGATCTTTATGATAAAAGAAAATGCTTCTATCGTCAGCAAAGAGATGCAATTTTAAGACTTTGGATGTTAATGGCATGTTGTTGATGTATATGAGAAATAGAAGAGGGCCTAAAACACTACCTTGTGGAATGCCACAAGATATATTACATGCCTCTGATAAAACACCATTGACACTTACTTTTTGCCATCTATTCGAAAGGTAGGATTTGAACCAATTTAATGCAGTACCTCGAATGCCATAATGTTCTAATTTACTCAACAATATTGAGTGATTAACAGTGTCAAAAGCTTTTGCAAGATCTAAAAATATGCAACCTGAGAAATGTTTATTCTCCACAGCATTGGTAAGCTGGTTGTATAAATCAAGTATTGCTAAAGAGGTGGATTTGTTTTCTTCAAATGCAAATTGATGAGGAAGAATTATACTATACTTTTTTAGAAACTTTGAAAGCCTATCATGCATAATGTTTTAAAATATTTTATTAAAGGTTGGTAAGATTGATATTGGACGATAATTTGTAACTTCTAATCGAGACTTGGCCTTGAAAATAGGTAAAACTTGTATTAAAAGAAATTCACCTGTATTCATGACCAGATTTTTAGCAATATTAGTGAAAAATTTGTTGAAGGCATTTGCTGCTATTTTATCGTCAGAAATCATATTACCACCCAAGTCCAAAGTTACCTTTTGATCTTCTTTTGATTTATTATTATTTAAAATTTCGTTAATGCCTTTCCATACACTCTTAGAGTTGTTTTTAAAAGTTTGAATATAGTGCATATAGTGATTTCGCTTCCTCTGTCGGATGATATGATTTAGTTTATTTCTAAAAATTTTGTAACGTTAAACCAAAAAGAGTCTTTAGTGTTCATGTAATTTTAAAAAGAGCACTTTTAGTTTTAATTGATTTGAGAATTCCGCTCATTATCCAAGGTTTGCATTGCTGTTTTATTATTCTTTTTTATCTTTTCTTTAAGGGTGCATGCTTATTTAATAGTGAGGTAATTTCGTTTTGGAAGTGCGCATATTTAGAGTCAATATCAGATGAATCAAATTCATTTAGAGAGAGCCTAAGGTTCATGGCATCGAGAGTGTATGCTTCAGTGTTAAATTTGCTATAATCTCAGTACAGGGTATACTCTTTTGCATGCTTTTTCTCAACTTATCCTCAAAGAAGGCAATATTAGGCAATTGGTCAGAGATTTTGTCAATCAAGTTATCAGTCACTGTTTCATGATCCAGAGAATTTATAAAAATATCATCAATCAGGCTTGGTGATGATGTGTTATCGATTCTGGTTGGTTTTATGATTTAAGGTTTAAAAAGGTTAGAAAGCATCAAATTTAAGAAAGTTTTGCATTTGAAGATGTGTCAAGACGTAGCAGGTTTAGATTAAAGTCTCCGCAGAGGAAGATTAACTTGTTTTCCCTATTAATTTCATTAGAAGTAGATTGTAGATAATCCAAAAATTCGGATGAATCTTTTTTTGCATGATTTTAAATCATCCAATAGATTGTATTTTTGCTTTTTTCATTTTGGACTTCAATCAAAAAAGCTTCGAATTCACACTCTTTATCTTTAAAGGATTTATTAAGGTAAATTCTATATAGAAAGGAATTATTTTCCTTTATTAAGAACCCACATTCACCTTTAAGGTTGCTACCTGTTTGACCAACGTAATTCTTATACCCTTGAATACCTAATTCTCTTAACTTGTCATCATTCTCTTTAGTATGCCACGTTTAATCCAGTGCTATTATGTCAAATGTATGATCAACGTTTTGAAGCAGGATTTCAAGACTTTAAATATTTTTGGAAAAAGAAGATATGTTAGTATGGAGAATGCTAGACCAATCAATCTTGTCCACTGAAGGAGAATTGATTAATTTATGAAATTTGTGATTATCATAATCACGCTAGCGAATCTATACGCCCTACTGTGGTGGATACGCAGTACTGTGGTGGCGTATTTTGCGTACTGTGGTGGGGTTTTTGCGTACTGTGGTGGATAAGCTCTAATGTGGTGGTGTATTTTGCGTACTGTGGTGGGTTATTATGCTTGATGTGTTGGGTTATTATGTTTGTTGTGGTGGATTTTTTTGCTTACTGTGGTGGATAAGCACTACTGTGGTGGGTTATTATGCTTGATGTGGTGGGTTATTATGCTTGTTGTGGTGGGGTTTTTAGCGTACTGTGGTGGATAAGCACGTACTGTGGTGGATAAGCACTACTGTGGTGGGTAATTATGCTTGCTGTGGTGGGGTTTTTTGCATACTGTGGTGGATAAGCAGTTTAATAACCCACCACAACAAGCATAATAACCCACCACAGTAGTGCTAATCCACCACAGTACGCAAAAACCCCACCACAACAAGCATAATAACCCACCACATCAAGCATAATAACCTACAAGAGTACGCAAAATACACCACCACAGTAGAGCTTATCCACCACAGTATGCAAAAAACCCCACCACAGTACGCAAAATACACCACCACAGTAGTGCGTATCCACCACAGTAGTGCGTGTAGATTCGCTGGTGTAGTAATAATGAAAATCCGTGAAGCTGTTCATAAGAGAATCAACGTCGTTTGTAAATAGAGCTTTGTGATCTTTAAAAGTTAATTTGCAAGTTTCAAGTTTCTCAAGATGACTGTAATCAGAGAAGGTAGAGGCTGTAGAATTGTATTTACATGAATAATTTGAATTGAAAGTAGCTGTTTTGTATAATTTGAATTGAATGTAGCTGTAGCGGTTTAGCAAGCTGTTGTTGTCCACTTCAAAGAAAGGAACACTCCAATGTCGTTGAATGAGTATTCATGTGGGTGAAATGCCAGTTAGGAGATTTTGCACATTTTTTATGCCACAAAAAATAGAATTTTGATCATCATGAACTAATCGAGCACACTTAGGACAGTAGATAGATTCTTCAAATTCTATATGAACAAGACCAGTTGAGGTCATTGGTCAAAATAGGGTATAGAAACTAAATGAAATAGCAAGGGTAAAAAGTGAAAATAAAATGAGTTAGTAAAACAATTTAATAATAAGTAAAAAGATTTATGGAAAGTTCTTACTCAGTTTAGTCCAGATCGCTCTCGTAGGATATCTTAATTGCTTCCGAAAAATCATCTTTGTGCATATATATGTTGCCATTCCTCATCCAGACATACTTGTAATTAAGCTCAGTTTTTTCAGCATTGTTAGCATTAAAAGATTCTTGTTCCGGTGGGTGAGGCTTTGATTGATGTAGATGTAACCATTTGCGCCAGGCGCCACAGTGAAGCCAAGATCTGTAGTCTTTACCTTTTTGGTCTTACTTTTGGTAGACTCAGACAGAAATTCTTCTCGCTTTTTTCTTGACCCAAGCTTAACAATGATAGCAGCTTTGTCCTTTGATTGACTTGATCCGATTTTTCCATCTCTGACATCCGTTACAGCCATGTTTAGCCAGTGTGATGCATCCCGCAAAACTTGCTTAAGAAACAAATTTGATGACATTGAAAAAGTTTCTTGGAATCCTTTTGCCTTGTACGCACCATCAGCTGAAATATCTAAACAAGATAAAGCGTAATAAAATGAGACAGATTGTTATTATTTCTAAACAACAGATGATACATCCAGGGATGGAAATATCTAAGAATAAAACTGAAAACCATACCAACAAGATAATCCAACAAAGGGCTTCCAAATTTTTCTTTGATTTCGTCCAACCCTTTTCTGCAGATTCAACAAGTCTGCCTCCTTCTACATTTCCATCCTCAGTGGATTTATATACTTTTGGTGCAGCAATAATAATGGGGACTCTCTTGCCATCAAGATATGTGCAAATTATAATTGCCTGGTTACTTATTTTGTTGACAGTTGCCTTGTCCACACTCAGATAAAAATGTGGTTTAAGACCAGTGCAAGGCAGGCATTGATACAATTTTTCTCTTGTGGTTTGGTTGACAGCTATCAAGAGACACTTCACAAGGTCGGGAAACAAATTTCTGGAATGCCCCGTCTGTCCTACTTCAGCACCAACAGAGAAGACGAAAGCAATTTCCTCTTCATAATGCATAGCGGAATTCATTGCTGTCTGTTTTTGTTAGGGGGTACAGTTCTAAACATTCAATTGCATCAACCAGCTCTACTATGTTTTTCACACTCCTTCACTTCTTCATTTGCGTGTATTGTTCTACCATGGTCTCATCAAAATGTGCCCCTTTGGTACTCGTGAAGGATGACTCAGTTGTCAAGTTGGATGACTTGGGTCCTTCTGCAAGCTTTTCAACTTTTGCACTTAATCTGGCAAAGGTGCACATCACTTTATCTTCAAAAGATTCTTTTTCCACATTTACAAAATCATTCAAGTCCTTCTGAATGATGGGATTTTCGCTAGACTTAGGTAGGACTTTAACTTTTGGGGCCACACTTGATTCTCCCAGCTGTTGAGAAGCTTCCCCAGCATTTTTAACTACTTGAAAAGACGATTCCCCACTCTTCTCACTAGCCTTACTCTTTGGTACAGATGCATGATCTTGACTCACAATCTCTTTTCTTTCTTCCTTGAATGGCAATGATGCGTGACATTTCTTTCTGTGCCTTTCAATATAAAAATCACTACTCCTACGTAAAATGGACCCTTTTCTCATTTTCTCTTTTTCACTTCTCGCACATATCAAACAAACTTGTTTGTATTTACTGTAGTCCCTTTTCTTTGAATTTTCGGGTGTAGGTGCAGGTTGCTTGGCTTAAGCTACAGGTATTGGCCCTGACTTTGAAATTTTGGTACTGCTTTTTGGGAAGAAAGAAAAAATGTTACCACTTTTAGCCCTTTTCGCATCTGGTGTTTTTCATATGCTAAAGATTTTCTTTGCTGAAGGTCTTTTTTCACCAACATTTTTCAGAGCATCCTCAATTTTTTCAGTATCACTACCACTATCACTACTAGAGCAAGAACTACCATTATCAATATCACCTTCGTCCTCTTCTTCTTTTTGATCACTACTTTCATTATTGGTGCTGTGGCTGTCCTCACTGTCTAAACTCAATCTACCTGATTCTTGATGTTCATCCATTTCGTTTTTCTATGAAGGAAAAAGCAAATACCAAAATACAGATAAAATGTTTAACATTATGTAAAATGTCAACTCTTATGAAAAGCAAGGATAACTGGTATTAAACTGCAACACAACAGTGAAACTTATTAGTCTCCTATTCTCTTTGAGTACCTCTGTTAATTGGCCAGGCCTCGAGTTAAAAATTGATTGTCTAGGCCTATAGTCTATAGAAATGTTATGATTTTACTTAGTACCTAAAAACTAGTCTAGGTATCTCTGTTTGGGGTAAGTATGACCTTTCTGCCTTCTGCTACGTCGCTAAAGGCTTTGGCAAACGAGTGCAATTATAACAAAACAATAGATAGCTAAAATTATAGGTACCTTACTTTTTGATTCACTGATACAATTCACATATCTTGCTGCGCTGTCTTGTCTATCTCTTCTCTCGGTCTCCAATCAAATCAAACAAAATAAAATAACAGCCTGATATCTGACACGCGGCTCCTTGGCAACAAAACACAAGATTGCCATGGTGAGGATCTTATCTGTCCAACCAGCTTCCAACAGCCCAGGTCCTGTGACTTAAACTAGTTCCAGCTCTCTTGATTCTTCAGCACCAAAAATTTTTATTCTAACAACGCTTCTATGGGGCTATCTGCTTTGATTTCAGAAATTTCAAACAAATAAAAAAGATCAGAAAAATGTTGTGCACAAAATCAATTCTTTAAAAATTTTGTGCACAAAATGCCAAATTTTCTAAAATCTGTGCACAAAGTGTGCACAAAAATTTGACCTTGTGCACAGGACATGTCCTGCTTTGATCGGTTTCTTTCCATACTGGGAACACTACCAACCTGTTTTCGAAAAGACTTGTATTGATCTGATTGAACTTGTTGTGCTTTTTCAATATCCATCAATCTCTCTTCAATTGAAGTCAAGCGTGTAGAGAATACTGCTTCAATTTCGCTCTTCATGGTCACTTGATATCCATTCAGCATCTTCTCTATATCCAGTTTAAAATCACTCGATTTAGCTTCGATTAATTCTCCAATATTTTCATTCTCCTCGATGTCATTTATTTAAATAACAGCATAACAAGTGTCAATAAAAAGAAAGAAAGTAGTAAAAAGATAGATAGATTCGATACAATTCTAGATTTTTTTAAGCCATTCCACTGCTATTGAGTCAGGAATTTTAGAATTGGAGTAGTGGCTGGTGACTTATCAGCTGATTTCAGGTGATTTCAGGTAATTTACAGGTGATTTATAGGTAATTACAGGTGGTTTCAGGTGATTTCAGGTCGTTTCAGGTGATCTCAGGTGATCTCAAATGATGTTAATTTTGATAACATTTGATGCAATGGCTATCTGTTAAAGGGGGAACGGGAAATTGAGGAATTTGGAATCTGTTTTAGCCATTTTCTTCATATTAAGTGGCTATTAAGCGAATTAAAATGGATAAAAGGTATATTTTCCATGATGTCCTATATCACGTGATAGAAACATTTCTTGATTTGGCTCCTGGTCTGAAACAATTCCAGATCCTTATTGGTCAAAATATTTCTTTTACTAGTCTGTAATTGGTTGATATTTTTGAAGAAATTACTTATTACCTTGTGGAGGATTTCGTAAGAGTCATGCGGACTAGGATTGTAGGCAAGAGTTAGAGAATTTGAAACGAGAGTGTAGATCGTGTTATGAAATGTGGCTTTAAAATCAATTTGTGAACTTTTATTGTGTGTCATACTTTGTGCCAAACTAAGTAGTCAGGGCTGTTAACGGACGGATCGTGCAAATTGTGATACCAGCATGAAAATTGGTACACTTAGGTAATTTGACAAGCTGATCACGAATCCGAACAGACACAAGCCGAAAAATGCCCCCATGTGCTATTTTTAGCATGGGGTACTAGGATCCAGGCCTCTAATACGGAAATTGTAATATTTTACTTGCAAATTGCGATACCTGCATGAAAATTGGTAGACATAGGTAATTTGACATGCTGATCACGAATCCGAACAGACACAAGCCGAAAATTCCCCCATGTGCTATTTTTAGCATGGGGTACTAGGATCCAGGCCTCTAATACGGAAATTGTAATATTTTACTTGCAAATTGTGATACCTGCATGAAAATTGGTAGACATAGGTAATTTGACATGCTGATCACGAATCCGAACAGACACAAGCCGAAAAATGCAACTTTTAGACAAAGGAGCTCGCACATAACTACATAGTTGTTTCTGCACATAGAAGACGAATTTAACAATTTGATACTGTAAAATGAACAACAAAAGAAGCTACTCAATCCTTTGAAAATTTGGCAAGGCTTTTTGATCAATCCGAGCATTGTCCACCACATTTGCACAATTCTGTGCAATCCAGGCTATAACGCCGGCACTTGCACCCTGATCTACAGTTCTTCTGACAGCCGCACTTTATGAGCTCGTAGCATCCTTTAGCAGCTTCTGGAATGTTGGACCAAACTGGCACGAAGCAGTCATTATCTTTCCTCCATCCATAATCCCACACATCGGGTAAATTCTGTGCTTTTTCTAATGACTGACCCCAAATTATTCTGAAAGGAGCAATAGTTGCAATAAATATCAATACATAGTAAATGAATATTCAATACATAGTAAATGGCCATTCCAGCAATATCTTCCCTGATATTTTGTATACACAGAGTAATACAAATTTGCACCACACTTGCTCAATAGTGGCAAACAATATCTCTCGTCTTTCAAAGATACCCTCATTACTGAAACATAATTTGATAATGCCTTTCTTACCCTCCTTGGAGTAAAGCACGTTTTGCATGCTGTTGTAGCGCATCTTGTGTTGGAGGTAAGCTATCAATGCTACGCCCTTTCCTTGAAAATAATATCTTTCTGCATTCGTTTATGTTTGTCAGCTGGCTTGAATGATCGTACATCAGAATAACAAATCTCTCCAGGCGCTTCATGTCTTCTTCAGTCAGATCCCTTGTGTCTCCATGGGATAATCTGAAAAAAGGAGAGAAAATTACTAAAAATATGGAATATTAACGAAAGTCTTCGAAAACCTTTACCTGCACTATAAAAGTCAATGCAATTGACCATCGTTGTTACTTAGTAGGAAATACATGTTACTCGGAGCTCACCTTGTAAATGTATTTGTTATATCTGGGTATGACTTCCAGGTTTCCCAGGCAATCTTCTTACCACGACCACAGAAAGAAGAAACGGTGCCGCATCCAGTGAACGCAAACCAGAAGAGAAGACCAGAGCGAATACTTTCTGTAATATTGGTAGAGTAATCGTGGATCGGCAGCCAGCGCTTGTTCTTCCCAGTACCAAATTCCACCCAGAGCTCTTCCACAGTTAATGACTGAAACATGGCTAGAGCAATTACAACAACATCTGTGTCTACTGTACGTATACTGACTTTACTGTGGCCTGATTCTACTGCACTTTTTAAATGAACGAACATTCTTGTGTCCGCTTCCTCGTGGTTACACGGAACTAGATTATCTTGATTTACAACACCACTGTAGACTACAACTTCAGACAACGTTGCCACCACAGTCTTACCAGGGACATCATGCATTTCAATCTGTGTAGCCAAAAGACTGAACAGTTCTTCTTTATTTTTGTCCAGCCTTAAAAAATTACGCCAGTTTTTGAAAATTTGTCTACAGTCCTTCACTGATATATGTGTGCCAAAACCACGCTTTTCTCTTGTCTGCGACTTCAAACTTTGCTTGAAATATCTATCAAAAACAATGTCGAGTCTCTGTAAATTACTGTCTCTCAATTCTTTCGCGATCTTAGCTGCAAAGGTTTGGGCGTAATCTCCGAAGGTTTTTGCATCACCTGGTGGCGTCATTTGCACCACAGCAGCACCGTCAATAATTTTCGCTGTTACTCCAGGGCCGTTAGCTTCTACTTCTGATTGAGCGCCTAAGCACTTCAGAAAGTCAGCCTTGTTACATTTTCTTAACTTTCCGTACTCAGAAAGAGAAGGCGGGTACACGTGATTCTCGTGCGCGAAGAAGTCGTCTAAGTCTCCATCCCGTGATTGACAGGAAACGTACAGGGAAGCAAAAAGCTTGCAGTCCTGTTTCAAAGAAAGAACTTGGAGCTTTGCTTTCGACGTAGTAATAGTATTTTTTTCTCTAAACAGTTGAAGCTTGTTTTTTGATATTGTGGCATAAATAGACACCCTTCCTGTCACAAGTCTGTCTTGTACATATTCATCATACTGTTTCTTTCCAGTATCATACGCAACTACTACAGATTTGGAAGCACTGTCGCTCATGATGTGTTTTGACACCACATTAATGAGAATGTTTCCTTCTTCGAATGGGTTTCCTAGTTCATCAAAGGATGACTTAAAGGACAGAACGTCTCTTCTGAAACGTTTCTCATGCGCATCCGTATCCTCATGATGGAGTAAATCTTCTTGAACCTTTTTGCCATCGTTGTTGAAAGAGGAAACAGCCCTCGCGATCTCTGGTCCTCCAACCATCCATTTCATTAACGAGGTATGATTGTCGAGAATCCCGACAGCTCCACCTTCAATTTTTATCAGCTTGTTGTTTTGTTCATGTGCCTGATCTTCAGCTATGGCAGAAAACTTACGGGTGGTCTTTTTAGAAGTGAAATGGCCAAGCGCAAACTCCCTATGGATACCTGGGTGCTTCGCTTTTAGGCTCTTGAGATCGTAGATATAGATTGGCAACCATCGTGAGTAGTGAATATGGTCCAGGCAGAACATCCATGGCGCAATCTGATCAAGGGCACTTAGAAACATGTCAAAGTTTGACTCCCTTATAGCTTGAACAAGTAACAACAGAACAGATTCCAACTTTATCACAGTAAACCAATACTGAAATTGCACTGATTCGCTGATCCTCTGTGACACCCAGTCTTCGATGGAAAGCTGCCCTTCGCTCTTTTTGTAGGCTTCTAAGAGGAGTAACTGCAATCCAGAGATTGTGATTTGGTGGGCATATCGCGATCGTTTGATGTGGCTCCCAGAAAGGAACGACTCTACTCTTCCAGGTGAGTTGATTTCAGATTTTGATAAAATCTCCACCCATCCACTCCCCTCAAGCCAGTCGCCTATTGCATTAACAAATGCCATTTCTATGTGAAGTGCTCCCATCATCATTACCAGTTTATCTTCTCCATACAGCTCTGGATACATCCACTGTATCTGCTTGCCTAAAGCGTAAACAGGCTGGTCGGCAGTTACAACTGGGCACTGATGTGGGTTGATTTTTAACAATATCTGTTTGATTATGTCCATTGTGTGTCGAACCATTGCTGTAGAGCTAACACTATCTTGCAACAATGGTAATAGTGTAGATAATGTCTTTACTGGCTGGACAACTGACTTTTTTGAATGATAACCGGACCACAAAATACGATTTTCTAGGTTGTTTGAGCTACTGTCCTCGTTTAACGATTGAACTTTTTTCAGCCGGGTTCAATTTCTTTTTCTGCTTCAAAATGGGCACTTCCACAGATGTTTACATACTGAAGAGGGTATTCCGACGGAACACTCTTTGTTGGCGGCAATGAGGTATAGTTATCAGGAAGCTCGAGCTTTATATGACATTCTTCAATGCCAGGTTGCAGCTTGAAATTTATACTGTCTACAGAAGTATCAGGATGCTGGAAAACCGAAATGCTTGTTCCATGAAATGACGCCTTTGCGGTTGTAGATGAGGGGTTATGGTCAATATTATCAATTGCTGAGTGAATATCAATAGTGAATATGCCTTCAATGAGACTAGGCGGGCAAACCCTATGTCGTCCTGATACTGCTTGCACAACTGTTTTGTTACAGACAATTCAATATTTTGTACTCGATTGTAGGAGACTGACGGACCTTTTCTTGCAAATTGGCAAAGAAAAACATTTTTTGCAATGTCGGCAGCAGCAAAACGATCTACTAATGCAACAGTTACAATAACGCCTAACAAATCAACAGGACCGAAACGTTATAGGTTTGAAGTTGAAAACAATCCAATGACGAAACTTCAAAATTTTGTTGAAGGAAATGGATTTGAAAGTGCGAGACCGAAACCTTTTCAAAATTTCCCAGGTCATGAAAGTGATGACGATAGGCCTTTGGACATATCAATTCTCCGTGAAGACTTTAAAGAAGTTCGAGGAATGTTTGAAGGGCTAAAAATTCAGCTCAGAAAGTTGGATAAATTAGATAGTATTGAAGAAATGGTTGTTAGAAATAACAAAGAATTAAAAGAGGCAAAAGATGAAATAAGGAAGGTAAAAGAAGAGAACGAAGGTTTGCAAAGGAAGGTGGCGCAGCTGGAGGAAAAACTCAAAAAGCTAGAAAAGCGAATAATTGATGTTCAGGCAAGATCAATCAGGGACAATCTAATCTTTTACAATGTCGAAGAAGAAGAAAAGGAGGATGTAAGCTCAGAAGATTTGGTCAAAAAGATTATCAAAGAAAAGATGGGTGTGCCTGACAATCTGGGCTTTGAGCGAGTGCATCGTATGGGCCCAAAACATTCACGGGCGGGCATTCGGAGAGTGTGACCAATCGTGGCGAAGTTCTCAAATTATAAGCTGAAGGAAAAGGTAAAGTTTGCCTCAAAAAATCTGGCTGGCTCAAACATAAGTGTGGCTGAGCAATTCCCCCCTGAGATAAATGAAAAAAGAAGGAGATTATGGCCTCTGTTTAAAAAGGCAAAAGAGGAAGGTCATAAGGCAAAGCTCAGTGTTGATAAGCTTTATATAAATAATGAGTTGGTCGGGTGGAATGATAACTTAGTAAGGGAATTTGAATTTGACAAAAAGAAAAGAGAAGCAGGGTGGCATGTGGGGAAGAATAGTGGTGAAAGAAAGGCGAAGAAAACAGGGCGGAAAGAAGAAGGAAGTAGAGGTGTTGGCCAGTTGGATAAAGATAACATGGAGACAGAGTAGGGCGGTCATGGAGGTGAAGATAGTATTAAAAGGAATTTAAATATTTTGTTTGTTAATGTTAATGGGCTACGGAACAAGACAAAGCTACAAGAATTTCAACAATTAATTTCCAGGTACGACATCATAGCATTTGCCTAGTCACGTACTGATGATTTTAACCTTCTGAGATTTAAGACTACTTATAGAATAGAAAATAAAACAAAAGGAACAAATCAGGTGGAATTTTTGTTGGGGTATGTGATGATCTAAGCAAACTTTTCGAAGTAGGTTTTAAGATGGGCTCTGAAATCGTAATTTGGCTAAAAGAAAAGAAAAAAGTTCTTGAATCTGCCAATCCAAATAAAATTGCAATAGGATTTTCTTACATTCCCCCAAATAGTTCTTATTATTATGATGAGGATTGTTTTGATGGTTTGGAAAGAGATATCAGCAAATTAAAAGAGGAAAATTATGAAGTTTTGTTACTAGGGGATTTAAATGCAAGGACTAAAAAAGAAATTGATTATATTGAATTTGATCAAAGCTTATTTGATCATATTGGACTGGACTGTGGAGATATTTCTTATGAAACTAATGACAATTTAAAAAAATTAAAAGAAAAACAAATTCCCACAGAACGTTTTTCAGAAGATAATGGTAAAATCTCCCACGGAGAAAGGTTATTGGAAGTTTGTAGGAACACGAATCTTTTTATCCTAAATGGGCGTATAGGGAAGGATAGAGCAGTAGGAAATAACACTTCTCATGACAAAACTCTAATTGACTATGCAATTGGAAGTGCTGAAGTGCTTTGCTCTTTCAAAAACTTTCAAGTAAATGATTTTAATCCATTGTTTTCAGATGTACATAGTTCGATATCAGTTTCATTTGGTATTTTAGAAAACTCGACCACTAATTACGAAAAATTTAATGAGGAACACATTCGAATAAATAATGAGATGGATAAACGACGTAATTTATTTCAAAAGTGGAACGATGAGAGCATATATTCATTCAATGTTAATATAAACGAGGAAAAACTAGAGGATTTAAATAGGAAAGTAAATGATTTTGAAATAAATGTTAAAGACTTCGATGAAACTAACGAATTTGTTAACTCAGCTATTAATACTCTAAATGAAGTATTGCGAGAAAGTGCAGGGTCTACATTCCCAGAAAGGAAAATTGGTAATGTTAAGCAAAAGGATAAAATATGGTTCCGAAGAGAATGCACAAATAAAAAGAACAGGTTTGAATGGAAACGAAGAACGTATAACAAATCTCCTAACACTTTAAATAGATTACGTATGATTAACGCTAAAAAGGATTACAAGAAAACAATAAATAAATCTTGGAATAGATTTAATCAAAAGCTTAATGATAAATTAAGAAAACTTAATAAATATAACCCTAAAGCGTTTTGGAAAATAATTAAAAACAACAAGAAAGAATTAATAAAAGGCGTATCATTCAATGACCTGTTTGAACATTTCCGAAGACTAAATGAAGACACAGATGATGAAAATATAACAATAGATACTAGCAATCCATCAAACTCTCAAAACTTAGATATGTCTGTTTTAAATACAAATATTACGGAAGATGAGATCATAAGGATAGTGAAAAATTTTAAGAATAATAAAGCACCTGGCATTGAGGGAATTGCTAACGAATATTTAGAACATAGTTATGGAAAGATAATAAAATTGTGAACTAAGATTTTTAACGTTATCTTCACAGCTGGAATTTTTCCTGAAGCATGGCTTATAGGTATTATTAAACCAATTTATAAAAATAAAGGATCAAACAGTGATCCAAGTAACTATCGAGGTATAACATTAGTGAGCTGCCTTGGAAAAATATTTACCAGTATTTTAAATAAAAGACTCTCACTTTTTCTTGAAATGAACGAACTTCTTAATGAAAATCAAGCAGGATTTCATGAAAGCTACTCAACAATTGATCATATTTTTAATCTAAATCTTATAGCTAATTATTTCGTTTCTAATGGAAAGAAACTTTACTGTGCCTTCATAGATTATGAGAAAGCATTAGACACTGTTTGGAGAAAAGGACTATGGTTAAAAATGGTTAATCATGGAATTTCTGGTAAATGCTTAAACATAATAAAAAATATGTATAACCAGACCAAATCAGCATTGGAATTAAATGGGAAATTAAGTGATGTTTTCAATTGCAACATTGGAGTTCGACAGGGAGAAAATTTATCACCATTATTGTTTGCAATGTTTTTAAACCATATGGATAGTTGCTTTGCAGAAGAGGGGAATGAGGGCATTGAATTTTCGTTAATAGATGGGCAAAAATTTCGTTTATTGTCACTATTGTATGCAGATGACACGGTAGTTTTTGCAGATTCAGCGGATGAACTACAAAAATCTCTTGATGCCCTGTACAATTATAGTTCAATGTGGAAATTAAAAGTTAATGTAGATAAAACAAAAATTATGATTTTTTCTAAGAGTGGTAGATCAAGTAAGAATTTAAAATTTTCGTATAATAATATTCCTTTAGATATTGTTAATGAATTTAAGTATCTTGGTGTTATTTTTAAGAGTAATGGTAGGTTCCTAAGTGCAATTAGGCACATCAAATCACAAGCTAATAAGGCGATGAGATGTATAATTTCTAGAGCAAGATCAATTAATATGCCAATAGACCTCCAACTGAAATTATTTGATTCACTAGTTATACCAATTTTGACCTATGGTGCAGAAGTATGGGGGTTAGAGAAAACAGACCTGTGGGATAAACTAGAACTTCAGTTCTATAAATTAATACTGAACGTCAAAAAATCTACACCAAATCTCAAAAATCAAAAAACTACATGATATATGGCGAATTAGGACGTACTCCAGTCTTTATTACAATTAAATTAAGAATGCTTGGCTTGTGGACAAAAATACTAACGGGAAAAGAAACAAAATTTTTGTTTAGTTATGTGTAATATTGTAAGTAGAAATATGAACATAAATTGGATTAGAAGCGTCAAAAGCATACTGGATAACTCAGGTTTTTCTTGTATATGGAATACACATGGGTTTCAAAATGCTAACAAGCTGTTAGAAATTGTAAAAGGCAGGTTTAAGGATCAGTATTTACAACAGTGGAATTTCGATATGGAAAAATCAAGTAAAGGTAGAACGTATAGGCGTATGAAAGAGAGCTTTAATTTTGAAGAGTATCTTAAAATGTTACCTTCCAACCTATCACAATTTCTATGTTGGTTTAGAACTGCTAATCATAAATTATCTGTCGAAGTAGGAAGATGGAATAAAATAGATTATAATCTTCGAAAATGTGACATGTGTTCTTCCAAAGAAGTTGGAGATGAATATCATACTTTACTAAGATGTCCAGCTTTTGATAATATCAGGAAGAACTTTATACCCAATTACTTTTTTAGTTACCCAACTGATGAAAAATTCGATTCCTTGATGCAAATAAGTAAAGACAAGAAATTTATTGCGAATAGCAAAATTTATTAGAGAAATATTTCGCTATCGCGAGAAAATGTCCCAATCTCCTGTAAACCTAATCTGACTTCCATTGATTAATTGAAGTACTGTATTAACTTGACTAGCATTTACTTGTGTTTTCTGCTAATTTTGTAAACTAATCCTCCTGTAGCTTTATATATTTTGTTGTTGCTGTTGTTGTAAAAAGATTTTCTTTTTTACCTTTTGATTTTAATATTTGTCACTCTTAATAATGTTTAAAGAAACGTAAAGAGTGATAGTATTTTAAATTTTGATTTTACATACCCCAGCTGAGGGTGTGTTTTTAATAATAAATTTTTTGATGATGATGATGATGATGATGCAAATGTGTTCACAAGCATTCTTTGCGTGATCTTTGTTCCATTAATCAACATATCTATAAAAGTAATGACGGACTTTGACACTGAGGCCTTTTGTGATTGAGCCGCAAGTATTGCACTATCTCTGTGCCACTTGTTTCTTTATTATGTTAGCAGGCGTCGATAAACAAATGCCCTCTTCTTTGCAGCTTCTGGAACATAATTGATGTATGACACCACTTGTTTCGTCTTTAAAAGGTAACAGAATCTTACAACCATTCTTGTGCTCTCTAAGTTCGGGGATGTGAGACAATATTTTCTTTTTAAACCTTGAACTATGAACGTTGCTAACATACCCTTCCTCTACTCCATAATAGACCAGTCATTGACAAAACAGAGCCTTGATGTCACTTGGATTGAGCACAGGAATTTTAATGGATCCTTCGTTGCTGTTTTTGATGTAATCAATAACCTCAGAAATAAGCTGTTGGAATTGTCTGACGGAATTATACAGTAAAGCCAGACTTGCTTTATGATAAACAGCTTCCACCATAATCAAGTCACCCTCACTTAACGGCACCTAGCAGCTTTTCATTTTCTAATGTAACCGCTGCATGACGTACTTGTTGATCTAAATCTAGAGTCTGGGCCTGTGTAAGATTTTCAGCTTAATCCTCTTCATTGCTTAAAAAGCAAGTTGGACGGAAATTTTCAGCACTGTACTATGAGACACGCCTGACTGACAAATTAACAACGAAATCAATTCACTCATATTTAATAACATTTCCCAGCTATGTAATTCGACCTAAAAAATATTGAACAGACCATCTAGATAAAAATGGACCACACATAGGCCCTGGACATAATAAAAACGCATGCGTTAAGTACATGTGCCACTGTATCTCTAAGCACAACAGCGGTGGGTCTGAATACACCATGCTAGAAATAGAACATGGGGGCGTTTTCGGCTTATGTCTGTTCAGATTCGTGATCAGCATGTCAAATTACCTATGTCTACCAATTTTCATGCAGGTATTGCAATTTGCAAGTAAAATATTACAATTTGCGTATTAGAGGCCTGGATCCTAGTACCCCATGATAAAAATAGCACATGGGGGCATTTTTCGGATTGTGTCTGTCCGGATTCGTGATCAGCATGTCAAATTACCTATGTCTACCAATTTTCATGCAGGTATCGCAATTTGCAAGTAAAATATTACAATTTCCGTATTAGAGGCCTGGATCCTAGTACCCCATGCTAAAAATAGCATATGAGGGAATTTTTCGGCTTGTGTCTGTTCGGATTCGTGATCGGCATGTCAAATTACCTATGTCTACCAATTTTCATGCAGGTAGCACAATTTGCAAGTAAAATATTACAATCTCTGTATTAGAGTACTGGATCCTAGTACCCCATGCTAAAAATAGCACATGGGGGCATTTTTCGGCTTGTGTCTGTTCGGATTCGTGATCAGCATGTCAAATTACCTGTGTCTACCATTTTCATGCTGGTATCACAATTTGCACAATTCATGCTAAATTGTGCGCTAACAGCCTCGACTAAAGAATTTGTGAATTGGAGTAGAATTCTCAAACAAATGGTCCACTGGACTGGATAGTTTCAACAAGAAGTATGGAAGAGTACGATAGATTGAAGGAAAAGCACAGTTTGTTTCGAAGAAATGCCACACTTTTAGAAAAGGAGATGAAAAAAATCTTTGCAAATGAAGAAAAGGCATAGGATACTGTGGTTTTAAAGAAGAATTTGGTGGAATTAAAAGAGCTGCAGAGCACACTGAAGAAGCTCGATGAGGATATTGTAGAGTATGTCCTAGAATTGGACAAGGAAATTGGGAAGAAGGAAATTGGTGACGCAAAAGCGTACAGAAGAAGGATCATTGGAGCAGTCATTCTTATTGAAGACAAGCTAAAGAATGGCATGCAAATTACCTCAGTATCTTCAAGGAGAGCTGTTGGATCTCTTTTGGAACATTCTATGTTACAAGAGAGCATTGAGGTCGAGTCAGTCCTATCAGCGAAATCCTCTGAATCAGAGAAATCAAATGCTACAAAATACCGTTGTATAACAAGCGGAAGTGCAGTTTCACAGACAAAAAAGAATAGATTAATCTACAATAAAATTTCCACTTTTTGCAAACTTCTTCAATTTACTCTTTCACATACTCAAGTTTACTTTTCCAGAAAAGATTCTGCAACTTCATTGCATGACTGCCATATATTTTCAAAAGTTCATGTCATTTTTTCACAAACATTTTTACACTCAACAAAAATTTCAATAGATTTCATAGGCCGTTCCAACATTTCACCCTCATGGCGAGTTTTCAAATTATTTTATCAGGCGTTCTGTTGGCTTTAGCCCGATTTCAGAAACATATTATGAGAAAGGAACCTCTCATTGGTTTTCCCGCTCAATTTTCAATTTCAAGTTCATGTCTTTTTCTCATTTTCTGATCTCATCCATAGGTCTTGGTACTAGTCCTTACAATTTTGTTGCTCACCATAGTTTGCATTACAGTTCTTACTTATTATCAAGATGTTAATAGAACAATTTACAATTTTACTTAGTTTTTCCATTTAAATTTTACCATGAATTATTACTGGAATGCTAGTGATACTTGGGGACAATGGCCTAAATTATGGCGAGTCTATGTCTATTCAGAAGTAAGTTGATCAAAAACTTTTTGTCAATGCAATAAAAAGATGTATTCCAATATGATATGAAACGAGTAAATAATATA
This sequence comes from Chrysaora quinquecirrha, assembly GCA_014526335.1. NCBI lineage: Eukaryota > Metazoa > Cnidaria > Scyphozoa > Semaeostomeae > Pelagiidae > Chrysaora > Chrysaora quinquecirrha. Next base: position 799,088 of record JACTAT010000223.1, read on the forward strand.
TCATTTTTCAAGACATGAATTTTCAGATGTAGTTAATTACTGATTTTCATACTTTTCACACTATTCAATCTCATAGAAGTCATTTAATTAAACACATACTTCTTACGTTTATCCTTGTTTGGCTATTTTCTGTATAATCTGCTCAAGAAATCAGGTAGCAAAGGTTTTGTTAACCCAAATTCGAGAACAGAGCTTGCAAAGATAATTAACTCGATGAAGGAAGGCTACAACATCAGAGCAAATTTTTTAGAGCTTAGGACAGTCACAATCAAACTATTCACTGAGAAACTTGACACTTTGATTGCAACTGTTTGAAAGACCAAAGGAAGACGACAGATGAAACAACTCATGGAAAAAGATAAATTTACAAATTATAATTTCAAAATTACATATAAGTCAAGGAAACGAAAAGCAGAAGATGATTTACCTAATGAAGTTCAAAAACGAAAGCACCTAGTAGATGAATCGGAAAGATAACAGACCCAGAATATAAAACTAAAGGGCCAAGCTGAAGCAAAAATCTCAGCAAAGGCTTACAGGAAATTAAGGAGGAGGGAAAAAGAATTCAATGCTAAAAGTAGGTCTCAAAAATTCAGAATTAGAAAAGCGAGAATATAATGTTGCATAGATGCTTTAGATTAAAATATGGCGACTTTGCTCCTGTTAATGTGAATGTTCTTAACAAATCGAATGAAATGGAAGTAATTACGCTGAAAAAAGTGAGGAGGACAGCAACTTATTTACATACAAGAATAGTTTGCGAACATTAAATCAGTTCTTTATACCAAAGACTGGTATGGAATAAGCCATTGAGCATACCATGTCATGTAAAGTGCTATCAAGAAGACACTGAATTCAAAAAAACGTAAACTTTCACTATGAAATTAAGCCTATCCCTGGAAATGCGATTGGATTTAAACAGTTGTTAGTAAATTTACTCAAAAGGGTCTTTGTAAATCAAAATCTTGATGGTTTGGAAACAATAACAATCAAGCTTTCTGGTGATGGTACATGGGTGGGGAAACGTATTCACATTGTTAAAGTGGCATTTACTCTCCCTGACTTTCCGGATTGTGGTAGTGCTGCTGGAAACAACTTACTGGCAATTTTTCGAGCAATACGAGGTGCTTTTTTTCTTGGGAGGGGATCTAAAGTTCTTGTTTACTGTTTGTGGACTAGATGCATGTTCCTCAAAATATTCCTGCCTTTGGTGTCAATGCCCAGCAGAGCAAAGATTTCAAATAGATATGGCATGGTCAATGGTCAATACAAGCACGCACTGTTGATGAAATAAGAAAAATGTCAAAACAAAATAAAAGATAAGTTTAATTGTAGCAATCCCCCAATTTTCAGCTTCATAATTATCACTCGAGTTGCTCCGGATTGTTTGCATTTATTTTTAAGGATGTCAGACAAGTTGATCCACCAGATTTTTAAAGAATTAAACAACAAGGACAATATAAGCAAACTAACAACATTAGACGGTAACAAATATAAAAGAATACTTTCTTTTGAAACAGCCATAAAATCCTTGGGTCTCTACGATCTTATGTTTTATGTTGACAAGAGTACAAGAGAATTAAAGTGAAGAGATTTTACACGCCCTGAAAAACATAAAATCCTGACAAATATCATAATTTGGGATTATCTTCCAACACTGCGAGCCACAGAAATTCAAAAGGTTTGGGATTCTTTCATTGCCATATTTACTAGAATGCAGGAGTTAGACAAGTCAAGCAATGTGGAACTCTTCAAAACGATGCACAATAATTCATTAAAAATTATGCAAAACTTTACCAGTCAAACAACATAGCACAGCACCATATACTTGCATGTCATGTTACAGAAAGTGTACCTCTAAATGCAAATATTAATAAGTTCACAATGCAAGGATTACAGAAACTGAATGACAATGTGTCCAAATAGTACTTTCACTCTACTGGATTTAGTTAAAAAATGCCTTGAAACAAATCATGCAAAAACAAAACAGAATGAAATATCTTAAAATGGTTCATGCAAGACACAAGTTAAAATTTCAGTGGACATGCAAAAGATGTGGAAAATTGGGTCATTCATCCAAAATTTGTAAAACACTTCCCAAGCATTAATTGAAATCTATCATATAAACACATATGTAATTTTTATAATTATATATTTTAACTAAGACAATCAATTGCACCAAATACATGATGAATAACAATCACATTTCATTTTATTTCCTTAGTTCATTTTGAAACATCATGATTACCTTTTATGATACAATCCTGTTTTAATAATCCAATTTATGTTAATCATCAGGAACAATGACATTGATTTTGATCAACTTACAATGAATCAATGTGAGATATTGAGCTCAACACCTAACTCCTAGGGTAAGAATTAAAGATCCCAATTTTCAAAAGAGAATTGACAATGATTATTGTGTTTTTAAAATGAAAAGTTGCAGATTTTGTCATCAAATGAGAACATGAAATTTATTTCAATGAACATGAAAAACATCAAATGGCTATGAAAATTCATTTATAACAATATGGCCTCATGCTAGTGAACCAGTAATCAGTACTGTGGTGGGTAATCACTACTATGGTGGTAACTTTGCAAACAAAGCCTCTCAACAGTGGTTGTATGTAATAGCCTTGAAACATAAATAAAGCTATTTACAAAAAAACTGTTTATATCTTCACTACTACAAAGAATTGCCATCTCTGCAAAGAAACTTTATTGCAAGGAACAAACCCCTGCTGAGAAACTTGGGAACAAATTTTCCACTGGCTGCTTTTTCATAGCATTTCAGGTCTTTCTTTCCATAAAGGTGAATTTCCATGGTAGAAATTCTAACTTCAGAAAAATCACCGTGTTCATTACAATATCTTTTGCTCCATCCTTTTTCAAGAAGATCATCTAAGTCCTCTTTACTCGTAATATTGTGTATTTTGTTGTCCTTTTAGTCAACACTCTTTTCGCTCTACAAACAGCATCAATTTTACTCCATGCCCTTTTGGAAATGGGAATCTTTAATTCTTTTAATGTGTCCCTTCTCCCGGCTCCATTTACTCTTTCTTGGATGGCTACTCGAACATAATTCATCACATTTTTGAGTAGCTCACTATCTCTTCCTCTGGCACATTCGTTACCATCACCACCAGTAATCTCTCCAATTGGTCTCCAATCATCGTACTCCTTCCCTCATCCAACATATCTTACATTGACTTTCGGCACACCATCTTAAAAACCCCTGGTAGATACACGAATGGGCAGAGTTTTGGGACAGTTTTTGCAGTGCTGTTAATGATAACTCTGACCTTGCAAATGTAGATAAGTTGAAATATTTGCGGGGATTAATGAAGGAGCCAGTGAAGAGCTTCACTTCCAGGATTCCAATGACAGATGCTTCTTATGGTCGCAAATCCGGCAGTCATTCAACGGGCTCACATAAACCAGCTTTTGAACTTGGCGCTTGTGTTTAATAAGAAAAACATATCCAGACTGGGGTCATTTCATGATCAGATCGAGGCGCATTTTCACGGATTGGAGTCATTGAATGTTGATAAGATCACCTACTCAAGCATCCTTGTTCCTGTGCTGATGGTGAAATTACCAGAAAAGGTGCAATTCGGAATGATAAGAAACGCTAGGAAGGCACACAAGGGTGGCGCCAGGTGGGGCTTGGGGGGGCTACAGTCCCCTCGATGGGGAACTTTAGCCCCCCCCCCCATCAGGGAAAATCCTCCTGCTGTCGGGGAAGTGCCGGACTTGCCTAAGTCATCTTTGATGGAATGAAAGATAGTCTCTTTTCGCGCTTCAATTTTATGAGCTTGAGTGTCTAACGCTGATTGCATGCAAGCTACTAGTCTCATCAGCTGAATGCAAGAAAAATTTCAATTCGATGCGTCTAATAAAGAATCACTTGCGAACAGTAATGAAAAGCGATCAATTTGAGAGTTTGGTGGTATGAGGGATCCACAGAGAAATGCAGGGGCAGATTAAGAGGGAGTCCAAGTGGGTCGCGGCCCCCTATTTTGGACAACCAAAAAAAAAAACGAAAATTATCAATTTATGGAAATGCCAGAATTGATGATGGGACACTATGACAGTTACATAACGATGTCTAGCATTTTGTGTGCAAAAATAAGTGAATATATAAGAATATTATACCTCCCCCCAGATGCTTGGAAATCGCATCTAAGGGCGTTCAGAATTAAAAATTTTTCTTGGGGAGTACCCCACACCCCCTGCTGGGGCTATGCATTTTCGGCATTGACTGAATCGGCCTTCGGCCAATTAACCGGCCCCCTCCTATTTCAAAAATTTACAGTAGATCCATCCCTGACAGGGGAAGCAGAATTAATCTGCAAATGGTCATCAATAAATTCAACACTATGCACGGTCATGAACCAATAAAGAGCAACACAACCTGAAGATAAGGAATCTGATCAAGCATAGAAAAGATATTAGATAAGAATATGTTTTACGTTATAAGCCCCCTCGTCGGGGAGACTAGCCCCCTGTTCAGGCAAAGCCTAGCGCCACCCCTGAAGGCACATCTTCAGTGGGATTTGGAAGAAATGCTGAATGCCTTGCTGAAGGAAGTGGAGATCAGGGAGTGTCATATTCCTTTGTTAAAAAACGCAAGCAGCAATGACAATGGACGAAGGCCAAGGCAGAAGCATGATGGTACCAACATCAACAGCAGATTAGGATTGGCTAAAGCAAGCACTTTGTTGGGAGGGAGAGAAGATCCGAAGATGAACAAGAGGTGTATATATTGGTCTAAAGAACATGCTCATGAGGACTTCTCTACAGTGACCACTGTAGAGGAGCATAAGCAAATATTGAAGAAATATGTGTTTAAAGTGTTTATTTGCTTAATTAGTGGCCATAGATCTTTTAATTGTCTTTCCAATCGCAGAAGCAGTGTTTGTAAGGGGAAGCATCATGTTTCTATTTGCCCTTGTTCGCAGCCCAAGCAGGAAAATAAGGAAGCTGAGCAGCCGAAGCTTAATGCAGCACCGCAGGCACCTGCCCTAAATACCTATGCAGTTTTGGGTAGGAAGCACAGGATCTGGTGATGGTGGAAGAGTGGCTCTTCAAACAGCCTTGGCAAAGGTGAATGAGAAAGACAGATGTAGAGTAAGAAAGCAGTTTGATAGTGGTAGCCATAGGTCTTTCATTTAATATTTTCTCAGGAAGCTGACCGTTGGTGCATTGGCCTATGCTGCCTGAGCAAAAATCTCATTAAGGTTGTTAATTGGATAAGAAATTGACTTTCGGCCATAGAACACCTTGGTGATCCCACCCAATCACCACTGTTACCTCTGAAGGCTTGAACGAGACTTTCCAACAATATACGCACCTCTTGATGACATCTTGACACCTGACTGCGACATGGCACAGAGATTTATAAAGTGGCCCAGAGAGTCATTTGCAAATAAACGCCTAGTAATATAGATCGCTCAAACTGCTGCACACACCCGTGTGCAAGAGGTTGATACTGCCCTTCAAAATGAACAAAAAATGTCCCAAATTCCTTGCTTGAGCTAATTTTAGGGCTGCACTTGCTCTCATGTTTTGCACAGCTTGACCCTTTCCCTTTCCGTTCCCACTTCGAACCAAAACTTATAATTTCAAAAAGCAAAGTCCATATAAGAATTTAACACAAAAAATGTCCATTTCGTTTTCTGCCCCTACCCCATTTTATCTGCACTTGATCCCGGAAATAGAAAAATTTTAAAAGAAAAGTATGATTCTCGAATAATATAGGAGAGCAATACTAGAGTAACAGAATTATAAATAGAATAATGAATAACCAGCAGATAACAAGAAAAATAGTAAAGAACCATCAAGAGTACTGTCCTGCTATTGCAAGGTGTCTATCCGCTGATATAGGTTGTTCCTGCGGCAATTTAATGTAAGTGAGATAAGCATCACTTGTCCAATGCCCAAGAGCTTTAATCAGATAATCAGGGAACCTAAGCGCTGCTGCTGTTGTAGCAGCACCAATTCAAAATCTATGCAGTGTGTACCTTCCTGTCAGACCAACTTGTGTGAGCAGCTATTGAAGTTTTCAAAAGGCTTTGAGAAAGAGGTGTCCCAAGGACAAAAGAAAAGAGAGGTCCAGACTGGGCACCCCAGATCCTCAGGTAAGACATCAATGCTTTAACTTGGCACAGGAGCGATACAGATCGTACAAGAATTACACAACAGCCTTTTCCAAACTGAACAGTCTTATAATATTTGAGAAGGATATAAACCTTGTCAGGAACCGGGCGCTGGTCAATTAAAGACTTCCGGTGTTCTGGCAGTCAGACATGTATTTCTGCTAGCTCCGAATTTTATGATAAATATGTGTCATTTCTAGTTAACATTACTGGTGAATATTATTTTCTTTTCTATCTTAACTTGGTTCTTGTATGCATTCGAATATAGTATAAATAAAAATGCATAGGATATTTGCAAATTAGTAATTGAAGTAAAAACCAACTGCGCTACATTTGTCGTCAGTGCAGATGATATTCCATCATGGATTGATTTGTTTGAAAAAAGGTATGAAGATCACCTTCAAAGAATCGATTGCTTTGTTGTAAATAGAAAATATGATGATGGCACTAAAAGGTTGGTTTTTACAATCCATCGAACATCACAGAAAAAGAAACCAGTTCTAACAATCTCCTTTTTCGCTACTGGAACAGTGATGATCCAAGGAAGTGCTTTTTTGACATGAAAACAAACAGAGGCTGATATTCTTGATCAAATAAAACAAGGTGAAAAAGATGCAGGTGAAGGTATTCATAATCTTGCTAAACAACTTTGCTCAGAAAAATCAAAAGTTTGTCCAGATCTTTCTGTATTCGCCTTACTTCCCCTTCCCCACAATGATGACCAGGAAACGATTGAAGAAACAAAAAGGAACGTATACTGTGAAGAAGAAACAAAAAGGAACGAAGCAAGAAAATGCAAACTTGAAAAACGCTATTATTGATCTGCAAAATAAAAACTCCGAAACCGAAAATTCTTTTTTAAATGAACTCTCTCAGCATCAAATTTCCGAAATACAAAGCGATACTCTGGCAACACAGCAAGCTGTTGAAAAACTAGAAGTCAACATGCAGTCTTTTAAAAATAAGATTAACAATAAAATTAATAATATGAACAAACAAGTTAAAGCTGTGTTGACAAATGCCTCTAGAAACCCTGCTAACTTGGAGTCACATGATGTCGAAATTTCCGAAACACCTCTACGTCACTCAGCTCCTCTTCCTAATCTAAGCGATTCACAGTCGAACAGAGATTTATCACCACGTTTTGCAGATCATGAAACAGATTTGAAGGAAAAACAGGTACTAAGTGTTGGAGACTCTATCTTGAAACTAATAAAATCACTTAGATTTGATAGAAATCAAAACACTTTCATTAAGACCATTCCTGGGGGGAAAGTTGCAGATATAGTGAACTTTGTCTCTTCTATAAAGCTGCCCTCTAAAGTGAATAAAATAGTTTTCCACGCTGGAACTAACAATATATCGACAGATTCCACTTCCTCGATCTTTCAAGACATAGCAGAGCTTCTTCAGATTACGAAATCAAAATTTCCTTCTGCTAAGGTCTACATTTCAAATATCATCAATTGTGAGAATAGAAACAGTGATCGTGATTTTGCATCCAAAATCAACGAAATCAATCAACACCTCGAGCAGCTAGCTCTTGATGCTGACATTGGCCTCATTAACAACAAAAACCTAGAGAACGCCCGCTACAGGATTGACGGTCTGCATTTGACAACTAAGGGAACTGCAGTACTGGTAAAAAACATCAAATCATCAATCTTTACATTTCAACAGAACATCGTTCAGCCATCTCAACCAAATCATTCTGATTTATTTGTTAATTCGGCTGCAACCAAGACAGAGAAATGAAAACATGGCAAGACCCCCTTCATTAGCAACAACAACATCATCAAGACCAATGCCGAATTCGAATTGGAGACGAATCACTGACAACCAACAGCCTGAAGAAACGCAATGGAGAGGTAATCAGATCCCAACGAATGATGCTTGGATAATGCCGCCTCAATCTCAAATGTTTCATCAAAATTACGGTCAACCTATAGTATGGCCTTATGGCAACATTAATTACCCAAACACTCCCGTCTATCCATTTTTGCGCCCATTCCCAATACAATACAGTGCAAACTGTAAATTTACTTGCCAGGTCAAGTAAATTAAAATTATATTTCACCAGAATGTTAATTTTCTCAATATATTGTGTAGTCAAGGTAGAGCATGGAAAATTTCCCTTTCTACCACATCAATAACTATGAACTTAATCAGCTATATATTACAGATAAGACAACACTAAAAGATATAATTAATAATCATGATTTGAAAAATTATCTCGATGACGCGACAGACATGACTGACAATAACAAGTATTTTACAATTGATACAATGAATCAAATAACAGATCTTGATAAATGTAACCTATCTATTTTTCACCTTAATATAAGAAGCCTAAACAAGAACTCCGCACATCTACTTAACCTCCTAATAGCCTAAAAATTAACTTTGATTGTATTTGTCTAAGCGAAATTTACAATGTTAACTTGGACATGTATAAATCTCTACTGGAAGGTTACGCATTTTATGCAGTTCCTCCAGCAAGCAACAATTTGGGAGGAGTGCGTTTGTACATGAAAGATAACATAAAATTAGACTTAATAAAAGATTTAACACTAAATTGTCAATATCCCTGTGAAAATCTCTGGTTGAAACTCTCAAAAAACAATTCCGAAACTATCTTAGGAATTATCTATAGGCACCCCAATGGAAATGTAGCTGATTTCAATGAAAATTTAGAAACGACAATTCAGTCAATACAAAACTTGAAACACAATAAATGCATAATCGTTGGGGATACAAATATCGACCTTATAAAATATAATCAACCAGGTATGGTTTCTACAATGGCTGAAACTTGCCTCTTTGCTGGTGATACCAACATATTCTGTTTTGATAAAAGGGTTGAAAAACTTGTCCAATTATCAAACACAGAGCCTGCAAAAGTGGACTCATAAACTAATGGTAAATACGTCTAAAACAAATTGTGCCATCTTCAGCCCTTCTACAACTTCCGATATTATAAGTGATACTCCCATCTGGATGGGACATGAGATAAAACAAGTAGACAACATAAAATATCTTGGAGTCTTACTTGATACTCGTCTTACATGGGATAAACATATTGATAAAAAAAACTGAGATAATTAAATTCTCATCAATGTTTGCTAAGAACAGGCACTTCATTCCCAAAAAATGTCTGTTGACACTTTATGATTCCCTTGTGTCATCTAAAATCTGCTATGGCCTTGAAATATATGGTCAAGCTGCTGCAAAATATATCAAACCTCTTCAGACACTGCAAAACAGAATAATAAGAATCCTACTCTTTAAGGATTCGAGGTATCCAACCAATCTGCTACATAAAGAGGCAAAAATTCTTAAAATAAATTATCTTTATGAATTCAAAATTCTGAAACTAATGCACAATGTCCAACATAATAAATCCACCCTCCCTGACATCTTTAAAGATTACTTCACTACTAACAAAAGCAAACATAAATATGACACTAGACAAAGAAAAGACTACCAAGTTTATAAATCAAACAGAAAATGGGGAATCAAAATGCTGACGAACGTTGGAGCAAAATTCTTGAAAACGCTTCCATCTACATTTAAAAACGGTACAAGATTTCACATTTTTTGCACGAAACTAAAAGCTACCATCCTTGAGAAATATTAATTTTTGAATAGTATGGATTACCTTTTAATATATTTTTTAACTTGATATAAGAGGCTTCTTAAAAGAATATGAAAATCTAGGTATCTGTTCTATTTAGTCACTGTCGCCTTGTACTAGCTACTCTACTTTTTATATTGCAAAGAAAAGAAAAAAAAATGAAAAAAAACTGAAAAGAATGAACAAAAATATATATATATATATTTGCTATTGTTGCTAATGTTATTTTAATCACAATTGCTGTCACTTATTTTATTGTTAAACTGGTAGTCTTGTAATTTGTGATTTTTTAGATATTTCTTTCAGCTTATTAATTATTTTTAACATTTAATTTACGGCCCAAGCTAGATAAGCATTGCTTGACTTGGGTCGTGTAAAATACACATTTTGATAATTATAATTATTAACATGTAGTAGTCTGTTTTACGAATAAAAATTATGATGATGATGAATTGAAACCTCACTCAGTGAAAGATTAATCTCAGGTCGAAATCCAGATGGTGAGGAAGTGAACTCTGCTGCTCGCAAGAAGCCAAAGAAGGCAGTACAAAAGGCTGCCCAAAACATGACATCATCAAAGCAAGAAAAATCCAGTTGACATCGAAGTGCATCCAAGACACACAAGGTGATTGGCAGCTTAGGATCAGATTGTTTCTTGGAGCTCCGACGCAGACCACGAATAACCATAGGAATCCAAGGCAGCCCCAAAAGTGGGTCTTGAAAATCCTGACTGGAGATGCAAAGAATGCACTGCCGCCAAATAGTTTTAACAGTGAAAGCTTGCTTTGATTTGCCCATCATGCCGATAAAGCACAAGATTGTGAGTTTTCAGGCTGGCAGTGCAGAACTGTTAGGGTGCAAACAGTGATTATCCGTACAAAAGGCTACAAACTGCTTCTAAGCTGAAGTGTAAGACTGGCCAGTGCTTTCAACCAAGGAATCACCTAGCAACTGCTGCCAGGATTGGTTCAGGGAGGAGACAGAAGAGGGTGAACAAATGTGGCAGGGACATCCAGAGATTAAGAATCCACACCTGGGGCACTTTTGAAAAAGAGCTGAAAGTTAAAAAGAGAAAGGGCATCAGCTTGAATGTTGCGTAAGCCTGGAACATGAATTGCGGTAAATGAGAAGCTAAAAGATAGCAAAATACTGAGCTCCCTTAGCAAAAATGCAAGATGACGGTCTTTACAAGTTCCATGCTTCAAGCATTGAACTACAGCAGTATTATAACTTCGAAAAAGAATACGTTTGTGAGCCCAAGAGTCCCCCTAGATATGTGCTGCAATGGCAATAGGGACAAGCTCCTTTACTGCTATGTTTAAGTGTTCATAACCACTAGGCCACTGTTTTGCAAACCAAGATTTATTGTTGATGGCTGCAAAACCAGTGCTACCTGCAGCGTTTGATGTAATAACAGTGTCAGGAGCAGGCTCCCAATGTGGAAATAGGAAGAGGGATCTATCAGGTGTGCACTAGATGCAATCCCTCAGAGGGACGTCATGACGTCAGAGAATTTTCCAACTTTCGTGAAGTTTCCGTTCACTTTTGTTTTCGCGATGAAATTTGAAAATACTCAGCCGAAGAAAACCGCCATTTTTTAGCTGCTTCGAAGAAGAGAGAGAAGACGCTGCTGACTTTGGTAAGCAGACTCAAGTTTTCTATTTTGATTTGATAATACTTCAACTAGTCTAGCAGACTTAATGTGATTTCTTTTGTAGGCCTTTCCCTTTTTGCTACTCTGCTTGTGCTTGTCTGTATAGCCTCTGGCCTAGGCACAGGCAAGCCAACTCAAGGCGCGTTCAGTCTCTATTCTTTATAAGTTGGCCTATGTAATATATTATACTTTTAGAAAAGTTAACTGCAGGGAAGCAGTAAGCTGTAAGAATGAGCAAAACCTGGCCTAAACCAGATATACAAGTAAATATTATTTCCCTATTATCAGTAGATAGAGATCATATAAATTAATACCTGGCTATTGGTATTTTATAGGCTTTGTAAGTGTTATTCAAGATACTGGGTAGTCTGACTGAATCAAGGATGTAATTTCTTTTAATAGTTGCAATAAAATCTATCATATTTCTACCTCAGGCAATCCTTACATTCATAAAACATGCCACCAATGAAAAAATTAAAGGAATACGTGCACATCCTCAGTGATAATGCCTATGGCATGCTTGACATTGCATGAGCCACTGGAGAGGATCTTCTTTGTCATCTTCGAAATCAGGTAATCTGCAAATTACACAACTGAGGTGAAGAAGGAAGACATCTTCGCCAGATCTTAGGGACTTATTCATATCTGATTGAGGAAAATTAGTTATCCTTGATCCCATGACACAGGCCTAGAGTTTGGGTCTTAACTGTTTTTCTTCAAATTAGATCTTTTCTGGATTGCTACCATTTAGTAATACTGTGCCATTTGCAATAGCAAACAAACCACAGTTTGTGCTATTTGCATGCTGTTGTTCTCTGGCGATTCTGATATTCATATGATTTTTTTCATTGTGTACAATGCCACTAGACAGATCAGTGAGCACAAAAATCTAAGCAAGTGGGTAACCTTTGTTTTGGCACTAGATTATGATATTTGGTGGTATAAGGATCATTTCCAGCAGTTGTGCCATTTCGAAAAATGGGGGCAAGGCACGTGATTGATGACGTCATTTTAGTGGGGTCATTTTCTCTTAAATGCGCTCTAACTCGCATAAAACTTGACCGATTTGGTTGCAAATTGTTGCAAACACCGTGAAATTAAATGCCCTTTCATTTGGTATATGGCACGATATATTTTGGAAGATTTTGGACTTTTTGATGACGGCATAAATGAATCATGCTAAAAAGTTCACTTCTCGCAAAAATGCTTGATCTTTTCCATCGCAAATGGTTACAAACAACGTAAGCCTTCAGTCTACATATGGCTCGTAATATATTTGAATCACGCTCACAAGTGGTTTTTCCGTCCATTCAACAATGCGAGGACTGCGAAGATCAGATATACAGTAGGCAGGCTTAACACATATTTCCGACAGAAAGACTTTCTAGCTTAAATTTTGGTTTAACACTTCATTTAGGTATCAGAAATATCACGTCAATGATTATAATGTTTTTAAATGAGAGGATGCTAGGTAATTTCTTGGTCAACGGTGGTTCATTTACTTTTCAAATATCTTTGCAACGTGCCCCCCCTTTTTTTACTTTCAAAGAGATTCGCAAGGAAGGTTTTGATTCGGTTTTTTTGTTATTGCTTCGATTTTATTGCGTAAATGATTTACAAGAAACAGAAAAAGACCAGGCTGTTTTTATAATACTTGAATTTGGAAGATCCCGATCCACATGGAATTTCTTGAGGTATGTCATTACTATGAATTTCGTGTCTTTGCTATGAAATAGGATTTTTGATTTCAAACTTAATCTTTCTTGCAATGAAACAAAACTTTGATAATGAAAGCAAATTTTATTTGTAGTTGATGACCATAATACTGAACATCAGATGGCTCTGTCAGAGTCTTTTCTTCGAGCTGATACTGAAAGCACCGAAAATTGTCTTTTGGGCAATAATAAGGTCCAGCCTAGGCAGCGTTTTTCAACGATTCTAGAAAAAGGGCGTTCGAAGTTTATTGAAACAGCGAAGAAATGGCCTGAAGTTGAAATTCACTTTTCGGATCCACTTTGCCATTTTAGACATGTCTACTCAAAAGTGGTCGGGCTCCTGAGCGCCTTCTTCTGTCACGAAACGTGTAGACTAAATTTTGGAACTCGTTATAAGCAATATGTTGAAAAGTATGGACTTTCAGAAACTTAAATAGAAGAAAAAAGTCTGGAGATATTCGTTCTTTTACATGATCATCTACAGCCTACCTAGAGGAAAAGCGATTGTGTTTTGTATGTAATTCGCAAAGATCTTCCGATTCTAACCAGTATAATCAAGGTGGGCTTGGCCGTTGCAGTACCCTGAATTCTGCAACGCGGCTAAGGGAAGCACTGGATCGTCGAATAGCAGATGTGCAAAACCGCTATTTTCAAGCTGCACAAAGGCTGAAGCTACTTCAGTGTGGTCAGTCACATGACATATTCGCCATTGATGTCTATTATCACAGGTCCTGTTATTTGAAATTCATCAAAACGCAGAAAGATACCACTGACGATAATTAAAAAATCCAGGAGACATGCAAGCGATGGTTCTAGCAGAGTTTGACATAACCATCAAGGTGAAGATATTGGGAAAGAAATGTGCTTATCTTTTATCTTGCTTGCTGAAAGATATGATGAACCTTAGTGAAGAACATGGGTTTGAGCCCGTGATTGCTCATTCTTCAACACTTAAAAAGCACTTAGAAATAAACTTTCCTGCTGTGCTTGGTTTCTTTCCATCTGGCAAACAAGTGATGGTTTATTCATCTGGTACAAACCCCTGCAATTACGCAGTTGCTGCATTGAAAGGGATTATTGGAAGGATCTGTAGCTAGACATATTTGGTTTGTTGGACAGCAGTTCCCACCTTCAATGACAGCAAGAATAATACACGAAAACAAAGAAGAAGCGAAAAGAATGATCAATAAATGATAACAGGTTGCTCTGCATCTCCAAGAAAGAGGAAGAAAATTTCTAAGTCAACCTCATCCCGCAAATAAGAATGGGAAGATATGGTAAAAGATGCAGCAATGTTAAATCAGGCAATGTCTACTGAAAGCTCTTCATGTTTAGCATCTGAAGATGATGATGATTGGGAACATTTATCAGATTTCACCAGTGATTCTGATAATAGTAGTAGTGATTGGACACCTTTTTGACCACCAGTCGCTTGAGACACAATTGGTAAACAATATTAAACTTTATGATGTGATCAAAAAGTCGCTGAATTCAGAAAAACATTTGCCGAGTTTCCCAAAATATATCGTGCCGTATACCAAATGAAAGGGCATTTGATTTCACGGTGTTTGAAACAATTTTCGACCAAATCTGTTAAGTATTATGCGAATTACAGCTCATTTTAGAGAAAATGACCCCCACTAAAATGATGCCATCAATCACGTGACTTGCCCCCATTTTTCAAAATAGCACGACTGCTCAAAATGATGGTTATACCACCAAATATCATAATCTGTTACCAAAACAAAGGTTACCCACTTGCTTAGATTTTTGTGCTCACTGACCTGTCTACACAGATTTGCATTTGAATATATTTTGTTGTACGACCATGATATGAACTGTTGTAGATGGTAAAATATCCTTGTGGACAACCAATATTTGAAACGCACACCCAATGCAATTCTCCAGTATGTAAAATTTGAACGAATATCACCTTCTGAATTGAAAATTGTAGGTGGGCACCTAACGTTTTATCTCCAAAGCCTCCTATGTCTTGAAACTGATTGTAGAGAAGGTTTTGTGCAACATTAATAATGTTGTCTGTCAGCATCTTAAAGGCATCAGAAATCAGGCCCATATCATTATCGTTAACAACGTGTTTCTTTCGCATATGTACCAGAGTTGCTGCTTTCATATGTTATCTGCACTTCTTCATCTTGCTTTTCATCTGTGATCTTTCTGAGTTTGCTCTGTGGTTGCTTTTGTTTCACTCTGGGTATCATGTTCAGATTGTGCAGGAAGTTCTTTTTGCTTTGAATGGAGTTTCCTTTTCCAGCTGTCATTTGGTTTGTGTCTGAGTGGCAAGCCTTCTTCAGTTCTTGGTCTAGCCTGATCAATCTTTTTATATGCCAACTGTAGATCATTCTTTAAATTTCTTAGATCTTCTTCATTATGGACATCGTATGTTGCTTGAATAATGTCCTTGGATAAATGCCTGCACGATTCAGCAATTATCTGTGTCTGAGCATCACTTGCTTTCCTTTCTTTGACTTCTGACAAGTAGGTAGCAAAGGAAGGCCATAAGCGCAGCAAGGCAATAAGCACAGTGACGTCATCAGTGACGTCATCAGATCGTGATATAGCGTGACGGTTTTTAATCTATCATCCCCCAAACTTGTTTGCAAGAGTCTCGGGAAGGGCGTTCGACTATCAAGGCTGTCATCAGGATGTCATCAGATTTAATCTAGCGCTATGGATTCTCCAACCTCGTTTTCAAGAGTCTTTGAGATAGCAGTGCAACACACAATGTTAAATAATATCAGAGGTTTAATAATTCAATTCAATTTACAGAGTAACACAATTCTAAATAAATTCTCTCAATAATTCAATTCAATTTACAATATAACACAATTCAATTCTAAATAAATTGTCTCAATAATTCTAAATAATATCTGATATAATTCTATAGACTTTTATGTATTTCATTTTTAAGTGGGAGAATGGTTCCTAACATTTCAATTCGTTTTTAATAGATATATGAGATATTATATCGAAAATGTTTAAGGCCTAACTGACAACATGTAACATCAATTTTTGAAGGCAGTTGTGCAGTTCACTGCATTGTGAATTGTTTTCGAAGTAACTTTTGCAGAAAGCAACTTAATGAAGAATGTTTTTCATGAACCTGAAATCTTAGGTCCTACTCAAACGATCAAACATTGTTTGTCAAACATTTGTTTGGTCTAAAATAATGTTGCTTCTGTCAACTATCACAAGTATTAGATATATAAACTGAATTATTATTCTAAAGAAAGCAATTTGGCTGGATGATGGCATAACACACTTCATACAAGAGTTTATACCCTACATCCGCTATGAAAGACTAGACTATAAATGGAGGCAGAGCTATAATTTTATAGATATAATACAAGATATATTTGAGTGGAATGCAGTTTGGATGGTGTACTATAAAGGAGGAGTCATTGAGAGAGACTGGAATAACTTTAAAGAATTTAGAGTGCCGAAGACAACATCCCATAACCCTCTAGAAGAACTAAAGAATATTAAACAATATCAATTAAATTAAATTTATACCTTTTAAAAATTTATAATGGCATTTCAGTTCTTCCTAAGGATCATGGGTCATCGCCTTGGGCGCTCCAAATTCTTCTATATTCCTTGATGGCATATTGAGCTGCTTACAAATCTCTCTCTCTACATCTCCTCCTTTGTAATACACTAGCCCAGCATCGTTCCACTCAAATATATCTTGTATTGTAGATGTTGAGTAGTAGCATTCAAACGCGGCTCCTTTTGGGGTGTATTCCAGATGGTTGATGTGATGCTTACAGTAGCTGAACGTATGCCTCCATTTTGAGTCTAGTCTTTCATAGCGGATGCAGGGTATGAATTCTCGGATGAAATGTGTTAGACCATAATCCAATAAAATAGCAACCTTTCGGATGCATTTGTGTTCTTGACTGCACTGTATGTATTCTATGTCCATGAGAGCAATTCTTGACATTCTAGAATAATAAGGTAGAATAAAAGACGTTAAAAATTGCTTGAAATGTACTTGATAGAGGTGGTTCAAAGTGTGTTTACTATCCTAGTTCATCAAAAAGATCGAATAATAAAACACAGACTTAACGGTGTTTTGATGAGCAGCATTATCTGTCTACCAAGGGTCTCCCGAGTCCAAGAATTCCTCATACATGGAAAAGTCCTCAGACACCTGTTATAAAGCTCACTAATTAGCTGTTACAATGAACAGCCTACAATGCACAGGGTTCTACACTACGACTCATGACATTGGTCAGAGCATTCACCAGTAACCTTTCGAGTCTGAGAGGGGTGGTGTTGATTAGACGATAAGAATGATAAACATTGTTTAATCTTGCTACAATCCTGGACAAAACAATAGAGACTTCATTTGGCTTTTTGAATAGTTGGTAAAAAAATAACCCCCACACCCCCATATCAATGTTGTTTTTGTTGACAATATAAAATTTTTACCGCAAATACTTCAACGTTCTGTAAAAACAACATTGAAATTGGGGGAAGGGGTCCTCCGTCAACAAGTGCACCTTATTACAGGAGGTTTCAAGAATTGTTAGCATCTTGCAAAAAGTCTTTATAGGTTTTGTCCAGGATTGTCTTTATGTTTAGAAACTATTGTGTATCTTTGATAGGCAAAATATGGGTATTTAATGCACAGGAGGGCAAAACTCGGTATATGAGAAGTTAACTTGGTACCAAACCATAACTGACGTATGAAGGGGGTCTTTATCTAATGTGACGTCATAGTAAATACTACCCTTACAAATTCATGAAATAGGGCTATCTTAACTGAAAAAGCAAACAGAATGGGGCGCTACCCTTCTCTTTCTCCAGAAATTCGGGCATTAGTGTATCACAAATGAAGTGAACGGATACAAGATGTTATGAAAGAAACGAATGTTTCAAGGTCTGAGATATATAAGATATGGAAACTGGGGATATCACAAAAAAAGACAGAGAAAGGAACTCGGAATGTTGGTGGACGACCAAAAAAATATCTGACCGTCAAAAGAGAAAGATACTTCGGCTTGTGAAAACTCTGAGAAGACAGGACCCAAACTGGACTGTGCGAAGGCTGATGGAGAGAGCGGACATTATGCATGTTTCGAGAAGAACAGTCACACAGCTTCTTAACGCAAATGGTTCCAAGATTTACAGGCACGGAAAAAAGGTCTCATCAGCGAAAGAGACAGGAAGCTTAGAGTTAAATTTGCAAAACATATGATGAAAGATTACCCCAAGGATGTTTGGCAGACTATTATAGCTTTCTATTTCGATGCAGTAGGATTTGTATACAAGAGAAACCCCCGTGATCAAGCCTTTGTCCCAAGTGGGAAAGTTTGGCGAACGACATCTGAAGGACTTGTACATGGCTGCACGGCTAAAGGACAGGCATGTGGTACTGGAGGAAATTATGTCAAGCTATGCGTTGCAATAAGTTATGATAAAGGTGTTATTTGCAGCCAAAAGTATGAAAAAATGGACGGAAAATTCTTTGCTGGTTTTCTGTTAGAGAATTTCGAAGCCATGGTACTGGCAGCAGGGAAAAATTCCAGGGTTTGGATTCAGGATAACGATCCATCACAGAACTCTGGCTTGGCAAAAGAGGCAATGAAGAAGGTGGGATCGGATTTGCTCTCAATCCCTCCGCGCAGCCCTGATATGAATCCTATCAAGAACGTTTTTAGTTTAGGAAAAAAGCTTTTGCAAAAGGATGCCATTGAGAAAAACATAACAGCTGAAAGAAAAGAAGAATTCGAGCAAAGAATAATTAATGTGCTAAATACTATTCCAATTGAGACAATCAACAATATAATAAATTCTATGTATTTGCGAATGCACTTGATTACCAGAAACAAAGAGGAAGATTGAAATATTGAAATTTTCAAAACTATTGTAAAGAATCGTTTATGCATATTGCCCAACTTATGAAATAAGATTTTGCTGTTTAACTTAGGCTACCGTTGTGTAAAAAATTACAGTATAAGAATGTTTTGCTACAGTTGAAAACATGATCAGCACTGTCAATGTATTCCATGTTATTCCTGCTACCTGGTAAATTATTTCCCCATCCAAGAAATCCCCACTCAACTGAATTGTACTATATAACGAGTCAGCAACGAGTCAGCAGGAACGAGTCAGCAACAGATTTATAAGTAAATCATATGGATTGTAAGGAGTCAGCAACAAGTCAGCAACAGTTTTTTTAAAGTATATAGTATATCTTTAAAAAAAAATGGTGCTGACTCGATGCTGACCTTTTGGACTCAATATGAATTACTTATAAATCTGTTGCTGACTCGTTGCTGACTCGCTGCTGACTCGTTGCATTCAAAATGATACTACTTCTGAAATCGACAATGTTTACTAGACAGAAGCCCTTTCTTTATAACTAGCAACTCAAAATAATAAAAGGCAGTAATAATAACAGAAGAAGCAAAAAATGTCTGCCAGGAAAATCTATGCGTCATGTCCAAGCATTATAAGTTCCGCAAAGCACTGCTTACAGCGAGAAATAACTTGCTGCTCTTTCTCTGAATTTGATGCGTAAAAGTGAAGACTTTCCATCTTGCTGCCATCATTTCGTTTTCTTTTTCGCCAGTCTGATTGTATTTGCCTAAAAAACGAATAGGCTCTTTTCCCGTTGCGATATCTCTTGATAGATATCTCTTGCATATGCAGACTTCGGAGCTGCAAAGTGGAGTGGCTGTCCCTCGTATATAAGCAGCATCATATCTTTCCACGCAAGGATCTCATTTTTATAGCGTAAATCGTTGAGAAAAATAACTTCAGCTTGTTCTGCTCCAATCCAAGCATAACTTGTGTTTGCTGGATTTGTAAACGTATCAAATAGCTCATTTATAGGATCAACAAGAAATGTTTTTCCGCAATTCACAGGACCAACTATCACTAAATTAAGATACTTTCCAGGGCCTTTCACGAGAAGGTTCCTCACCGCATCGGAAAACACATATGCGTTCACTCCATTATTTCGCAATACCTGCTTAGCACAGATCAACCAATTTCCTTCACAGCCATCAACACACTTTCCATACTCCAGCTCCATTTTAACTCTTTCCAGTCTTGGAATTTTGCTTCTCTCAACTATAGCTGGTGCATCTTCCATCTTCCACGCTGATTCCATTAATTCATTGAGCGATTCTTGTGATTTTGCCATAACAAAGTTCGCCAAATCTAGCTTTCCCTCATCTTTTTGCTCTTTTACAAGGGCATACAGTTCCTGGTCACTTTTTATATTTTTAGAAACTAGTATGTCTGCTACATCCAAGTTGGAAAGTCTACGACGCTTTGCCGATGGTCCTTGTTGGGGCTGCTCGTCATCATCACCAGCGTCTGTCTTATCTGTCCTGCTACTTCTTTCCTCGCTTCTTTTCATCCCAGTTCTTCTTCTACTTGCTTTCGATGTCTGTGGAGATTGACCAGATGCCAAATCAGGGTGGCCATCACTGAGCAAAGCTTGGCCATCTTCTTTCGTCACATAACGATATGCGCTGTGATAGTTGCGGTGTTCATTTTCGGCAAAATGCACAACAATGTCATGTTTTTTAGTTAGATATCTTTTTGTGGGCATCCAGGATTTGTTCCCACTGAGCTCTGTGGCCAAATGATAATGGAAACCAGAATCTTTATGTTGTTCTTTACTGCATACCCACTATACAAAGTGTTGTTTTGACTTCCCCTGAGAAAATCCTTCTACCACTGCATCAGCAAAGGATTGACGTGTCGGAAACTAACTCTCATCAGCTTGACTGTATGTTACCAAGTAAGTTGAAGGTGAAAGGTACTTACAGTCTTCAAGAAAATTTTCCAAGATTGTTTACCTTTGCTGACGTGACGCCAATTTTAGATTTTGCAGCGATAAAATCCTCGTCACATGACGCGTCATCATCGAATGACTTTCTGAAAAAGGCTCTGATTGGTTGGTTGGTTATGTTTAAAACTTACAGCGATCTGATTGGTTAGAATTCTTGTTTCCAAGGTTTCTTTGAAGAGACTTCAAAAAGACTTCGAAAAGACTTCGAAAAGTTCTAGAAAGTTCTGAAGAAGGCTAGATCTGATTGGTTGATTGGTTATTCTTAAAACTTCCAGCAATCTGATTGGTTAGAACTTTTCCAAGGTTTCTTTGAAAAGACTTCGAAAAGACTTTGAAAAGTTCTAGAAAGTTCTGAAGAAGACTAGATCTGATTGGTTGATTCCTTATGCTTAAAACTTACAGCAATCTGATTGGTTAGAACTCTTGTTTCCAAGGTTTCTTCAAAGGCTTCTAGAAACTATCAAAACCTTTGAGTTTGTTGTTTTTATTTTGCTTCAGCCTACTTCAGTCTGCTGTGTGTTTAGTTACGTATCTTAAAGAAAAGATGATTGGAGCAAGAAGAACAATTGTCAGCTTGCAGCCAATTATTAGGCTACAACCAGTGGAGGTGGTTTTTCAGAGCAACTGCTCCATTTGCCCGACAACTGAGTAGGATGATGCTTACTACTCGAGATGCTGACAGTGTGAGCAAGTTTTTCATCTGAGATGCATAAACCAGTAAGTTGTTTCAAGCATTCACTTAGGCCTATAATAATTATTTCAAACATTCGCTTATACTAATTATTTCAAGTATTTATTTCTTTCTTTTTTATTTTAGATGGCGTTTAAGAATGAATTCATGTCCGTTATGCAGACTCACACCATACAATGCTGATATACTAGAGGTAATTTGTAAAAGCACAATTTATACTCATTTAAATACACTTATAAGACTGGAAAGATCTTCTCATATAAATATTCTCTTTGTTATTAGATTGCTGCTCAAGCACCAACACAATCTTCAGAACCTGTAATATTGCAACCTTCAGAATCTGCGTCAGCACGACCTACAATGGTGCATGATGTAATGGTGCAAACAGCGCTTCAAGAGATAACAGACAGAGCATTCAACACTGCCGATGATGTTGATGTAGGTACCGGTGGTACTGATGGCTATGGAATTGTCGCTGATATAATAGTGAAGATAGTCTGAGTGATGATGATGATGATATTTCTGAAGAGAGCTACGGCCCATTTATTCAACGACCTTATAATATGCTAGAAGAAGAGAGCAATCCTTTTATGTTGACAAGAATAATAAGGTTTGCAAATGTTAGTAATGAGAACGTTGACTTTATAATTCATATGCAAGAATTTAAAGAAATGACAGACAGAGTGGCGAGTAATTTCCCAGAACGAATAATGCTAAGAGTTACTCAATCATCTGGACGCTAACTGTTTACATCAATCAAAGAAGAAATCTGTTATCAAACCCTTAGTGATTGACTCTATTTTTTTCATCTTGTATATTGTTTCATTTTAATTAATTGTTGTTGATATGTTAAATTCGATTATTGAAACAGAAAATGAAGTTGATGATTTTCATCATGCTTCTATCTATTTAAAAACTATAAGAGAATATACAAACAGATTAACAATTAGTATAATAAAACAAGCGCATTCCTTTATCATATACAAAAACTATGGTGAATTTGCGCAAAAACAGCGAATAACATGTTTCAAGGAAGAATACTTTGAATATTGTAAACCTGAAGATATTGAGAAAGAACTTGCTAAACTCTTAGATGAAATATTCAACCTCATGAATTTCTGCGAAAGTTTTTACAAATACATCCTTTTCCAAATGGTAATGTAGACTGGTGAAACTCTACCCTGGGTGCCAGAGTCTCCAAGACTGTAGGAGAGAGAGTAAGAGGCGTTGAGGGAAAAGAAAGGAGAAAGGAGACTCTGGTTCGAAGAGAACCAAACCTCGTTCTGGCGAAAAAGCTGAAATGTGGCTGGCGGTCAAAAAATTGTGGCCACGTTGAATGTGGCCCAAGAGCCCCAGTTGATTTGCAGCACCAGCAGTTGACCATGACCAGCACCAGATCGTTCCATTTGGATCCGATCATGTAGGCAGATGGCAGCAGTGAGAAATGGATACAGATCATACACCAGATACACCATTAAAGTTTGTTAAATCACGAAATGTTGATAGTTTATGTCGTTTTTGTTCAATGGACTTTGGGCTTAATGGTGTAAGACCAGCTCATCCATTATTTACAACCAGAAGAAACTGCACAAACACGGAGTTTTTAGAGAAGGCGAAATTTGTTTTGCATGGTTATTCTCTGCCAAATGTCAGGTCACTGTCCTCTGTTATATGCCGTTCTTGTCATACTAAAGTTGAAAAGTATTCAAAAATTTTGCACGAAATTGAAAACTTCAAGGCTACTTTCTTCACATTGGAAGAGACGAGTTCCATAGAGTCTTCTCGGGCCAAAAGATGTTCCACATCACCACACATGTCCGGGCAACCACAGAAGAAAGTTTTGTCAGAGAGTGAGAAAAACGTTACCTCTAACTCTGCAAAAGAGGTAGTGCTTTTGCAGAAAAGTCGAATTGCTTCAGCTCACTTGTTCGGCAATGAGAATGTGAAACCTGTATCTGCAAAGAAAGGGCAACTTTTTCCCTCATCTGGAGGACATGAAATGTTATTATTGCCATTTAACAGTGTGCCAAATGGACAATTATTGAGTTCCTTCCTGATGGGTCCTCAAGATCAAGAATTAAAAGAAGCTGAAACTTGTCTTCAGGTAAATTTTAGTAATAAAGTAATGAACCTTTTACAACTGTGGAAAATAAAGCATCCACTAAGTATTTATTTTAAAAAATTAAGAGATTATTGCATTACAATAATAGACAATATACAATCGTAGAATTGTATTGTACGAAAAGAAGCTTTATTTGAAGCGTACCAATTTACTGCTTTGCTGAGATTATTATTTCACATTTTTAGATCATAATCAGCCACCCATCAAAGAAAAGAACAATCACTGTCAATGAAAAGGATGACACCTCCATTATTTCATCATTAGCATTGGCTGAATACAAAACTGCCAGTTACAAGATCATGGCAAACAAGAAATTGAAGGAACATATTCTGCAGTGGATCTCCAGTTCTGTGTTCAAAGAAGCTTCCAAATTAGCTAGTACCAAGAACAAGACGATCCTTGCAAGGAATTCTTGTGAGGATATACTGAAACTCAGTAATGAAAAGGTAGTCGATGAAACAAGAGAACTTGCACCAATTTTAATAAATGTGATAGAAAGTGCAGCTACATCAAAAAGAAAGAGGCTTAAAATTGCATCCGCATCAGCAAAAGATACCAGAACAGCAGGCCTTGCAATGTCCATTGGAGTCCTTATGAAAACAAGATCCCCTAAAATGTCAGCACTGGCATATAGAAACTTGTTCATTCTGCACTTTAGTGGAGCAAAGAAAAGGGTAAGTGGAAATCTGAAGATCTTTTTGTTAAATATTAAATAAAGAAAAATTATGAATTAATTTATGTTGCAGAGAAAACTTTTACTTCCATTGGAGCTCTCTCAGTCTATTGGATAGAAGTCTTGCCCAAAATCTAAGTCAACATCTTCATCTTGGTCCACATCACTTGTTAGGCTCATGTCATCAAAGTCTGGCAGCAACTCCTCATAGTTGTTAGCAAACTGCTCCTTGTTATTGCTTTCTTCGATTACACCTAATGCTTCATCTACCACTTTCTTCTGTATATCACCAAAAACATCATCAAGCATAAGAATTATCTCAGCAGCATGTTTCCTTACAACAACAGAGGTATTCTGACAGATGGACTGTATGCTGAATATATATGGCAACTCATCAATTACTTCCTCAATCACTTTTTCGGAGAGACCTGTGATAAACTGCATGTTTGTGAATGTAATGTGACAAGAAAATTTGTTTTCTTCTTTAGCCTTGTATTCTTGCAGTAGCTTAGCAACCAAACTTTTTTCATCATCAGCAACCAATCTAACAGCAATTTTACATTTTTCTTTAACATTGTCCTCAAAACAGGGCTTCTCATTTGCACATGAAGTAACTCCTTTGCATTCACATAATTTCCGGCAAAATGAACAGCAATCATGCAATATTTCAGGCTTTACCAATTTTCCTATCGTAAATTGTTTATATAATTCTTCCCTGTAGCATTTTCCCTCAGCTGAGCCATATTCTTTCATCTCTTTTGAAGCTTTGCTAAGTTGCTGACCAGTGCAATGCAAAATAGCCTTACAGGTTCCCTTGTCCCGTCCACCTCTGCCTACTCCCTGGATATACTCTTCTTTATCTAATGGTGCACCAAAATGAATCACATACCTAAAGTCTGGAATATCCACACCCATGACAAGTGAAGTGGTAGCAACTACAAAGAACACAAAAACAAGCTAGCTAAAAAGAGAAAGTAGTAAAGAAATTAGGATAATTGATTTGTTGAAGTTGATACTCTGGTGGAATTAATGACTGTGGAATATGGAATTTTAGCATAGATATACACGCCTTTTTTTATAAAGAACCACCTTATAAGGAACCTACATGTAGAAGGCCCGAAAATTTAAAGAACTTATACTACTAAAGAGAAAATCATTAAGGAACTTTAGAACGTTGAATACTTTTATCACTGCAAATAATC
The DNA here is from genome assembly GCA_014526335.1 of Chrysaora quinquecirrha. NCBI lineage: Eukaryota > Metazoa > Cnidaria > Scyphozoa > Semaeostomeae > Pelagiidae > Chrysaora > Chrysaora quinquecirrha. The sequence continues at coordinate 824,771 of JACTAT010000223.1, forward strand.
AAGAATTAGAAAGCTGGTTCCATTCATTTGCAGTCGAAAATACATAAATTGCACGTTACACATGTGTCAAATGTTTCTTTGAGTAGTCTTGAGCTTTGCACACATGCAAATGTCTCTCTTTTATTGTTAAGGCCACTGTATGTGTAGTTAAAATTAAGGAACTATTAAGGAACTTTTTGAACTACAATTGCCTCAAGAGGCCCAAAAATAAGGAACTTTAAGAACTAGGCCTTGAGGTAGGTTCCTTATAAAAAAAGCGTGTAGTCAAGGCATGTTAAGTAATACAAGACGTATAGACTGAAATTTTTGGCATTTTTGGATAAGATTTCTGGCTTTCAGCACTAGGAGGTCAAGTGTTGCAAGTGCATAGAAATTTGCAACACTGACTTCCAGGTGGAAACCCAGGTCTTGAGTAAAAACCTGGCATATGGAGCTGCCAAACTTTGTAGTCCTGCTCAATCTACCACCTTGTTTTTGTGCTGTGTTAGTTTTTTTGTACCTATATTTTTAGGTTATAGTCTATAATCTTTCTATTCCTGAAGTAAAAGTCACTAGATAAAAGACCTTACCATTTGGGGACACAATGTGCTTCGTCGGCAACAATTAACGCAACTTTTCTTGTAAATGCATGGAGTTTGAGGACCAGTAACCACTTCTCTGTTGTTACCCACTGCTCGGGTGTTCCAAAAATAATAAAATATTCTCCTGCCACAATCCGATCTTTGTCTATGCCTTCTTCATGTAGGCCACAAACTGCAAAACCAGCAGCTCGTAAGATCGATATATGTAATTCCATGATAGCAATTAGAGGTGAAATGACGATAACCACGTCCTTTTGTGAAAAATGTGAGTCAAAGACACCAATTTCTCTGGAAACAAATGGCGCCATCTTGAATATGAGAGACTTGCCATGGCCTGTTGGTAAAATAGCAAAGGTATCCTGCTTAGGCAAGAATATTGCTTCCAAAGCTTCCTTCTGCTGTGAAGTTAACTGCTCTATCCGTGGAAAATGCTCGTCAAGTACCTTCTTGACAATCTTGTCGAAGTCGCAAGGTGACCCTTTATCTCGCTTTGATTTCGCCATATGTATTTCCACTGTTAGTCTGTTAGCCCTCAATTTTAACTTTCTGGTTGACCTAAATCTGAATTGAACGGGTATTTCACTGGCCCTGCCTCTACAGCCGCTTTATCAGAGAATCTCCCAAATTATCCAATCAGATTTATGATACACGATCGTGTATCTTCGACCTGATTAGCCAATGAGAAACAATAGCAGTGCGCATTTGACCAGAGCCTTCCTTTCTTCAATCTCAATTCAATTAAATTTTTTTTTTAATCATTTTTGAAGGCTCTGGCACCCAGGGTAGTGAAACTCTTGTAAGAGGCAACGTACAAACTGAAGAAGCATAAAAAGAATTAGAGGTAAAGGTCTTTTTAAAAACCTTCAAAATTGGATTGTGAAAACAGTGATTGGTATCACACAATTACCAGGTTTGCAACGTGAAATGAAACCAAGAATTAGGAAAAAGGGGTGGAAAAAAGATAAACCTTTACAATTTATCCCTAGAGAAGTCTGGAGAGCTGCCAGGGTACCAAAGAAATGCTGAATAAATTTGCGTATGCTAAAAATCTGATTTCAAATAATGGCATCCCTTGTAGGAACTATTATTGCTTCCATAATTATTGACGACATGTTAAAAATGACGGTGGTCAGGAAGCTGCCGAGTTGATGAGAGGTGGTTATAAAAGGAAGACAGCATTAGAAAATTCTAGAAAGATGGGGTCTGCATTAGCGCGAGCAGCAGTTAGACAAGCAATTAAGCAAGGAGGAAGAGCAGTGACAAGAAATATTAGCAAACAAGCCATAAAGAAATTCGCATTAAAAGGAGCAAAAGCAGCTGCAAGATGCGGTGCCATAGCTGCAACTGGTTTACGTGTTGAGACTGGTTTAAGAAAATTAGCTGGTGGTGATGTGAGAAGAAAGCGTAGAAAGCAACTTAACAGTGGTAGGAAAACAACCAGAAAACACAGACGAAAGAAGAGAAAAACTGCTTGAGTAAATTTTCACTGCTAACATTTCAATCTATATTAAATCATACCATAGTGTTATTTAAGATCTATGCTTCAATAAGTTCATATTGCATCTTCCATACAATAGATGTAAATTATCCATATCAACCATTAAGCTGCTAATTAAAGGAAGCAAAACAATACCAGAACACAATGTAGCTACCAAAACTAAAATAATTATGGAACTTATTAAGACACCACAACATTCTTTAAAACAATCTTTCATTCTTCTTTTTCCTCCTCCTTCAAGTTTAGACGATTCTGTATCCATGACTGTAAAGTAAATACTTCAGGATAATATAACTACAGTAAATTAAAGAAATGATTCAACACCTTACTTTATTTTATATGAAAGTTTCAGAAAAAGGGAAAGTCCCTAAGAATGCTACAATCTGATTGGCTAGAACTTTCTAGAAGTTTCCAGAATGTTCCAGAAGATTCTAGAAACAAGAAATCCTCTTATCTGATTGGTTAATTGATGTAATAATTTGAATGTCACGTTCAATCAATCTATAAAATTGATGCTCAAAACCAACTGTTTGATGAGCTGAAGAAGAAGAATGGCTGACTTAACCATAGAACCAATTATCTCATCCAAGTCTCTTCACATCGATGTATCTGCTGCAAATATTGAGCAGAATAATAAACAATTTAATCATGGCATTTGCCTAGATTGTTATTTGTGAGATGTTCAAAATTAGATTTTATGATAATTAGTTCGATGATATAGCTAGATGTTAAGAATTTGTTATAAATAGATATTACCTGTTGTATGAGATGTTTAAAATTTGTTATGAATATGAGTTACGATTTGAGATTTAAAGCACCTCTGTTGAAAAATTATAACAATATAATTGATAATGGCAGACATAATCCCAACCTTATGTGGATCTAGGGAACAAATCAACCGGAATTGTTTGAGCGTGTTAAAAAAAGTTTTAACGGGAATTGTAGATTTATTACTGAGCTACCTGAAAACTTGTACGAAGAAATCGAAAGATGGGACAAAAGATGAACTATTGTTCTCGATGATTTAATGCATGAAATTGCCAACTTTAAAGATTTGGGAAAATTGTCCACAAAAGGAAGATCTCATCTAAACATCAATGTAATTGTTATGATGCAAAACCGTTTTCCAAGAGGAACAGAAATGAGAAATTTAGCTCTAAATACTCAGTATCAAGTTCTTTTCAAGAATCCCCGTGATAGAAGTCAAATTAGATTTCTTGGACAAAAAATTATGCGCTCATCTCCAAAAACATTCCTTGACATTTACAATGATGCAACAGCAGAATGCACGGCTACTTACTTTGTGATTTCACACAATCGATTGGAGAAGATATGAGATTTCGCACCAATATTTTCCTTAATGAAGCTCCTTTAGTGGTGTACAAGTTTAAAAAAGGTTATAAATAGAGATCAGCAATTCAGTAAGACAGTAAAAATGGATTCTTTTGAAAAGATAGTCATGGAACCATGCAAATCTGACGATGAACCATTGAAGAAAGAGCCTAAAAAGATCATAAATAAAGGAAGAAAGTGGAAGAAAAGAAAGCGACGAAGAAAAAACTTTACAAATGTTAAATTGTTAGAATTGTTTAATGATTTATAATGTTTTTAGAAAAGTTATATTCTGATCCTTCTGTTCCGGGTTCTCGTTCTGGGTTTGAAGTACGTGAAAAGAAAAGATAAAGATGAGAAAAATTAATCAGCAACAAACAATGCGTTGTTTACATTTTCAATCGTGGGAGAAAACACCATAGAGGTACTGCTTGTGCAAGGCCTGCCTTTCGAAGAGGTGCTGGAGGATCACATGATTCAAGGAGCTAGCGCTCTGAGAAGAATAATTAAAATTGTGACCATGAAGAAGTAAAAGGGCCTAGATGCTACAAATGTAATGAGCTAGAAGAAGAAGCCGTTGCCAATTCACATTGGTGACAATAATGTAATTTATGCTCACGGTGAAGGGAAGTCAAAGATTACTTGCTGTGATGGTCCTGCTACCACTGTTATAACATTGCAAAAGGTGTTGCATGTTCCAAAGTTAGCTAAAAACATTGCAGATATGGTCATTTAAACTTTGAGTGTCTTAATCAGCTAATGAATAAGCAATTTGTTGAAGGGATAAAATCTTCTGATACAACTGTGGATAAACAATGTGAAGCATGTGCACTTGGAAAAATGAAAGCAACTCATTTCCTAAGCAAAGTTCGCACAGAGCAACCAAACCATTTGCGCAAATTCATAGCAACCTCTGCAGTCCTATGAATGTTAAATCCCTTGGAGGCAGTCAATATATTGTTACATTTATTGACAATTTAACCAGATACACATTTGTTAAAGTCTAAAGATGAAACTTTAATGAAATTCAAGGAATTTGTTAACTTGGCTGAGAATCAGACTGGGCATAAAATAAAAATTCTAAGAAGTGATAATGGCAGAGAATATGTATCAAAATCATTTTCTGTCTACTGTGCTGAAAAAGGAATTGCACGTGAATTCACAAATCCCTACAGCCCCGACAGAATGGATCCAGGTTGTGAACCTAATCACCCAGTGGGAGCAACCTGTGAGGAAAACTTTATGTGTGAAGTTAATAATATAGGTACTCAAAGAAACAGAAAAAGTCCTCAGAGATATTCCGATGATTGCTGTATTGCTGATTCTTCAACAATAGATATAGATGAACTGAAATCTGACAAGGAAGCTCTGAACAGCATCATCGTTTGACACTAAGCTTCATCAACAAGCCATTGGACATCTTACATATTTATCTACTGCTACAAGACCTGACATTTCTGTTGCAGTTCATTGTTTGTCAAGATACATGTCAAATCCAACAAAGATCATTGGATGGGAATCAAGCATATTCTACAACATTTAAAAGGAACTAATAGCTTTGGTTTGAAATTTTTTGTTGATGGAAAGAATCCAGAAGTAATTGGATTCTCAGATGCCAATTGGGCTGGTGACATTGATACCCGTCATTCAACCACAGGGTATGTTTTTCAGATTGGTAAGTCAACTACAGAGGCAAAGTATGTTGCCTTATATCAAGCAATACAAGAGGCTATATGGCTACGTCATCTACTGTTTGATCTTGGATTTAAAAATAATTTGTCTACAGTTATTTATGAAGATAACCAAGGAGCTATTGATTTGTCAAAAAACCCCGAGTTTCATTATAGAACCAAGCAAATTGATGTGACATATCATTTTGCTCATGAGAAGGTCAATTTAAAAGAGATACCTGTAGTCTACTGTTCAACAAGTGAGATGTTGGCTGATGTAATGACGAAAGGATTGCCAAAAGTATCATTTGAAAAACTTCGTTCTTATTTAGGTGTCTTCAGTATATCTTAATTTTTTTTATTCAAAGGCTGTATAGTTCAATGGACATGAAAGCATAACCATCAAGTGGGAGTATTAGAATTTTGATGGTTATGCTGCTGTAATTATTCATGTTACTCTTATTGGTGTTTTGTTAATTTATGCCATGTCCTCTAGTGTTTTTCGTTAAGTTTTAGATTCAGCTGTTTTTTACTTTTGAGAGTTAAATTTTATCGAACGCTGTTATCTCTGTGTATCTCATGAAATCCTTTATCGTAAACGTCCTAATTCAACACTTGAATTCCATAAATTATAGGATCTTGATACCTTGGGTATTAGAGCTCAAGATGAGGTGCATGAGAAAGTTGTTGATAATATTTCCTTCACAGGGAGTGGATATTCTTTGGGTTTGCCATGGAAAGCATGACATAACCACTTACGTTCCAACTATGCTAACAGCCTATCTAGGCTAAAAGGTTTGACAAAGTAACAAATAACTACACAAGGATTCAGGAGAGTAACTCAAAGATTACAAGAAGAGGAATATTGTGTAGCCTTGCCAGCATATTTTATCCACTGGGCAATGTAAGTCCTGTTGCTATAAATCCTAAGGTTATATTCCAAGAGTTGTGGAAGGAAAAGTGTGGTTGGGACGACCCAAGCTATGAGAACAAAGAGACCCAGTGGAGAGTGTGGGTGGATGATCATCTTAATAAGAAGAAAGATATTACTGTCCCTAGATGCATATTCGCTGAAGGAGAAGAACAGGAGATTTTATGTTGCCTATTGCACGGTTTTGGGGATGCTAGTAAAAAGGCATACGGTGCTTTGGTGTATCTTGTTTATACAACAGCCTCAGGAACCTATACAAGGCTTTTGTGTTCCAAGAGTTGTGTGGCTCCCTTAAAACAGCTGAGTATTCCAAGCTTAGAACTCCTTTCAGCTACCATATTGGCAGTTTTAATGAATAACGTAATCAATGCATTAGGTCATCATATCTCCATTGGTAATGTTAGGTTCTGGCTGGACAGCAAAACTGCACTTTACTGGATTTTTAACCAAGGACAGTGGAAACAGTGGGTGCAGTTTTGTGTCGCTGAAATTCTCAAAACATAAAAGAGAGAACAATGGGGTCATGTGAGTGGAGCTTCCAACCCTGCGAATATAGGGTAAAGGGGAGTTATGGCAACTCAGTTAGCTGAAAGCAAATTATGGTGGGAAGGGTCCATGTGGTTGAGGGAAGCAGAGAGTGAATGGCCCTCAAGTTTAGTGTAAGAAGATTCCCTGGAGATAGGAAATGAGCATAGGAAAGCAGCTATTCAGAGCACTATAGCAGTTGAAGACCATAGGTTAAGTAATGTCATAGATACTGAGAGGTACAGCACCTTAAACAAATTACTGAGAGTGTCTGCATGGGTCTTGAGATTTGTCAATATTGTGAAGGCCAAGCGACACAGACAAAGAATATACTTGGATGGTCTGAAGGTTGAGGAAATTAATTAATGTCACAACAAAGTGCACCATGGTGGAGTAAGATCAACATTAGCAGAATTAAGAACCAAATTTTGGATAGTGAAAGGGAGACAGTAAGTAAAGGCGGTTTTAAAGACATGCTTACTCTGTAGGAAACATGCAGGGAAAGACTTTAGCCCGCCACCTAGTGCAGCCTTAACAAAATTCCGGGTGACCCAAACACCGCCCTTCAGCAGGGTCGGTGTCGACTTTGTGGGACAATTCTTTGTTAAGGATAAGGATAATAAGATGAGAAAGCTTATTTAGCATTGTTCCCTTGTTGTGCCACTAGAGCCTTGCATTTAGATTTAGTTTCTGATCTTAATACGTTCACATTCATTAACTGTTTACGTCACTTCTGTGCATGGAAAGGCACACATAAGACCATAGTATATACTTCGTATATATATTATATATTATATTTCATATTTCAATTCTTTAAGGAGGGTGGCCTATTCAGCAGAAGCTGATTCAAGTAGGGCCTTCCAATAAAAACTAATTAAAATGAAAATAAATTCTAATTAAACTACAAAACACACTTAAAACCAAGAAAGCTAAAAATCTTACATTAAAAAATATCCGAAATCTAAATTTCAAAGGCTACAAAATACCCTAAAAATCCAAAAACTAGATATATGTTTACAACTTACTAAAAAGCTAGCAAAAATAAAGACTTGATGTAAAGAAAAACAAGTGACGAAAGATTAAAACAAAGGAAAAATTTTGAAAAGGCAGAACCAGTGTGAGAGCTCTGACAGCCCCATAAGATGGGGCGTTTAAATTGGTTGGAATTCAATTCTCATGAACCAAAATTTCTCTGTCACAGGTTCCACCCCCCACTTTATCTCTTAATAGATTTTTGAAGACAGTAAGAAAGGATACCTGGTTTGACTCAGGTGATAGACTATTCCATAACTTTGCACCCCTATAAGAAAAACATTTCTGCCCATTCGCAGTTTTTTCTTAGGTAGTCTCAGGTCTGTCTTAGTGTTCCTGAGACAATGGTTAGAAAATTGTGAGTTTTTTGTAAAGAGGCTTTTCATGTAATGAGGGGCCAAATCATTGAGTGACTTAAAAACCATTGTTTTTGATTCTATGTTTATGAGGCCTTCAATAGTCCTCTAACCAAGTTTTTTATTCAGTGGTCTACAACAGGTGTCAAAGCTTTTACCAGTGACAATCCTAGCTGCTCGATATTGCCATTTTTGCAGCTGGTTGACTCAGGTAGAGCTAGACTTACTACACGAGTCGTAGTCTTCGCTATTGAATTTAATTGCTGGACGCTCAAACTAACGACTCATTCAATTTCGTATCGCAAAAGTGGCATCTTTTCTATAGCCTCGTTTCTGATTTTAGCACTGATGAGAAAAGCCCGACTGACGCAGACCGAAATTGTGGGAGAGCGGAAGACTTGAATTTGAACCATTTTGCTCTCTTCTAGGATGGATGTGGAGGATGATGACATGCATTCTACTCGACGGTAAACTTCGAAAAAACGACTAAGGCATTCGATTAAAGGCAAGTTTACTTATAACGAATTAACATTAATTTTTTCTGTTATACGGTTCTCAGGTAAAGGAAAGGGAAAATGTTAAGTTGAAAGAACAAGTCGTAGAAAAATGATAGGCTAGATAGGCCTATTACCAGGTAGAACGCGCTCTTGTCATTTCTATAATGATGGACAATTTCAATGAAATATGTGTGAGTTGCTGCTCTTCAACAATACCTCATAAAAGAAGTAAATTTGGTATAAACATTATATCTGAAGTTCTTGCAAATGCTAATGGTTGTAATTTGCAAAATGTTGTAAGATTGGTTAAGAGTGGTGGTAGTGTTGGAGACAATCATTATGTTTGCAAACAGTGTCGCCGACAAGAGGATTGCCTTGTTAGGGCAAGGGCTAAGGTTTCTGAAATTGAAAAAAAGCTTCAAAGAACTGGACTGAAACAAAATATTTTTCAAAGATATTTGAATGAACTGGATTCCACCCCTGTTGAGATGGATTCTGTTTTGCTCCCACCTTTGAAAAGGAGAAGGGTTCAGCTTTTCGAAGAACATCAACATAGTAATAAACAAGATGAAAACAGAAGTCAAATAACTACAAACCTATTAGTGAAAGCAGCAAAGAAATTAAGAAAAGTTAGTAAGCTATCATTTGTCTTTTCATTTTAAGCAAAAATCAAGTTGAATCTTTCATATTGGAGATTAACTGATAGCTTATAAGTTCATTTATGCCCCTTTAATGTTTTTGAAACTGAAATTTGGGTTTTAACATGGGTTCTTAGTTCCAAACCAGACTGCTGATGCTACTGACCCAAGTTTATAAGTTCATTTATGCCCCTTTTATGTTTTTCAAATTGAAATTTGGGTTTTTAACACAGGTTCTTAGTTCCAAACCAGACTGCTGATGCTAGTGCTAGTGAATCTGTCATATTGGAGATAAACTGATAGCTTATAAGTTCATTTATGCCCCTTTAATGTTTGTCAAACTGAAATTTGGGTTTTAACATGGGTTCTTAGTTCCAAACCAGACTGCTGATGCTAGTGACCCAAGGTCATTTGTTCTAGAATGACAGTCAATTACTTATGCATTTTAATTACAAAGATAATTTTACATTTCAATAATTATTCTTTAATGTATTTTTTGGTTAATTGGTTTATTTGAAAACCATGACAATAGATTTAAACTTTTTCAACAATTGTAATTTGCTTTTGATTTCTTCTTTCTCAAAGTAACAAAATAGGGTGCAGTAAAAACCCGCATACACTCTTTTTTTTTATAAGAACACAAGACTGGATTTTGCCCAGATTTTAAGAACAAACTAGGAACAAGCTCAGGCTTGCCCTTTTCATAACCCCTAATAGACAGGACTAAAAGTTGCACATTTTGAAATCTGATTACTGTAAAATGTAGATCTCGAAATGCTGAGTAAAATTGTCTTTGACATTGTTTCTACAAAACTTACCAATTTTGAGAAAAACTCGTTTGAAATAATGATGACGTCATCATCATCATCATATGTATAGACCTGGATTCTATTTCTCAGCTTACGTAACTTCATTAGTTGGGGTCCAATCATCATAAAACCGCTAATTTTACGATAGATGTACGCTAAGACAGCAGAATGATCATAATTGGATGTGTTTGTGACATCATAGGGGCCCCGATGATGTCATACAGGCATCTGACGTCATAATGATACCAAAACGATGTCCAATCATCAAGCGATCCTAACAGCCAAACGTTATTGTCAAGGACTACTCGTGTTCGAGATGTGAAGTTTCTTCAGGCCATATAAACCCAACTCCAACACATTCCATCAAAATAGACAACCTTTCGATGAAAACGACAGCAGACGCAGCCCTGTGTCCCACAAAATTTGCACAAACGACACCTTGACAATTTCAACGGGAGAATAGGCTTCCCCATGCCCTAGAGACTAACATCTAAGTTCCAGTCAAATCCGGCATCTGCAAAAGTTTGAAGTTTGAAGATTCTTGTCAAGGAGTACTCGTGTTCAAAAATATAAGAACAGCCAGCCTCAATCAAGATTTCCTGGTTCTTATAAAAAAAGAGTGTATAAGAAGCCATTTTTCAAAATCAGGCTGTTCAGTTTCCTGGCAGTTATCAAAAAGGCATCACTCCTTACGCTACTTTTTTGGGATTATTTCAAAAATTTACAATCAGTTAAGAGTACTCAGTACATACAATCAGTTGACTCTGATGATGACTGCTTGAAAGTGCGGTCAAAGATATAGTCGATAGCAAATATTTTGTCATCTTTCGTTTGTTATCTTAAAAATGTTTAAGCTTCTAGTTATTCTATTCATTATCAGTTGAGAGTAATTTTGAAAATTTAGCATTTGGCCGCCCTGACCAGATCCCCCTGTTAGACCTCAATAGGAGTACCCCTAACTGAGGTGTACGAGATTCCAAGGAGTGAATTGCCCCTCGGTATAGTGCACCTGTAACCTGCAATGCTAGCAACACAGTCTTGTTTATAAATATGAACTAAATTCAATTTAAGGTGAAACAAGGAAGCAGATCTGGCAAATCTCACGACGGTCTGAAAAAGGCATTGAATGCACTGAAAAGACGAAGGTTCACCGGAGCTGCGCGAAGTTTGTTTAAAATTCCAAAATTCAGGTCTGCTGCGGAAGAACAAATTTGTAAATTGGTATGGCACAAGGTCGAGAGGTTGCAAGATGCAAATCTAAATTGGAGCTGTAACACGCTGAGGAGCTAAAAAATGTAGAATTGCAAAGTATTGCTAAAGAATTGAAGAAGATGGCGCCGTTGACTTATTCTGTTCTAAACGCTATAGTTAAAAAGAAATACAAAGAAAAAGAATCAAAAAAGAGTCAAATTCGTGTTGCAATTGCATTCAGCACATTGATGAATCATAGAAACAAGAATATCAACACAGTACAGAAGCTAATAAGCATACTTCTTTATAAAGGAAAAGCAAGAGTTAAGGTAAACTTTATATACAACGATATGTCTTTTCCGATATTGGATTTTAGAAAACAACATGTAATATTCGATAAATAAATAATAATCCTTATTATTGTTTTAGATCTACAAGCGATTGAGTTATCTTGGTATGAGTATATCTTACCAGAGTATTCTGAACATGATTCTTAAAATGTGTAAAAATTTCGACGAAGAAGTGAGAAACTGGAAAGCACAATTAGAAACGCAAAATTATGTCATGCAACAACATCAGGTAAGCTGTCCATTCAAAATTCTATGGAATCTCTGCATTTTAGATTTCAAATGTTTTAGTTTTATGTTGGGCCTATGGCTTTTATGATTTAAATAAATTTCAATATCCTCTTTTGATTTTCTATGCATAAAACGTACTTTACCGTTTGATCTCTTAATCATATATCATATATTTAAGCCTGGTTCATGCGGCATAAGTATCGCAATGAAATTTAATTTCTTAAGTATGATTAGAACTTTAAACTTCATTGTTTCCGGATGTAAATTGTGTAATCAAATGTTATATAAATATTAATATTAGCTATTATTATGGTTGTAATTATTTAGCACATTTAATCGAAATTGAAAATTGAAATCATCTTTCCCAGACAGCCAACGCTGTACAAGATCACGTATACTGTGAAACAGATATGGAAATAGAAAGCGAAACAATAATTCCTGAAGGGTCAAATCCGGTCAAACAATGACGCACTGAGTTCTGAAACCGAGGGATGGGGAACAACGCCATATCCTTGCAAGGCCATTGAAGATCAATATACAAAAAAAGACAGTGCAGGCATGAAAAATAAAGTTCCATTAAAAGGAAAGAGACAAGCACCAAAATTGATGCAGACAGTCCTCCGTCAAAAAGACGAAAGCAGGAAAAATTGAAAGACAGCAAAGTCGAGAAGAGAACACTGGGTGGCGAAAGACCATGCACGAAAATAGAGGGCAGAACAATACCAGTAACTCTTCTAAGCAGCAGAGAGGAAATGATGCAGCAATCACAAACTTTTGACGACATCATCGAGTCCTTCCAATCTATGCAAATACAAACCTTCAATGCCTCAAATATGGAAATCAGTAACTACAATCAGGAATGCCTTCATCCTGTTTTTCAGACAATGGTAAGGGCAGTGCATACAAGAGGCGATGGTAATTGCCTCTTCTACAGTGTATGGAAGCAATTTTTCCCCAACGAGGATACAATACAGGTTTCAAAATCTGCAAGACTGCTTACACTGTACAAGATGTTAAGCAATGAAGAGTATTTCCGATACATAAGTAGCATTGATGGCATGGAATACGAGCGATACATATCTGACTGCAAGAGGATAGGTACATTCTGTGGTGACGTCCATATGGTTGCACTGGCTGACATATTCAACAGGCCAATATATTGTTATCAGTCGTTTGTTGACCCAAACAGAAATGAGTATGTCAATAGAGATGATGATTTCCAATCCCTTAAACTGAAGTTTTTGGCTGACGACCCATCTACAAGGGAGCATCGCATCTATTTGCCGTTTTCAAAACCATACCAAGGAAGGACACCAATAATGATCCTCAATCATCAACTGCACTTTACAGCCCTGCTTCCTGCAAATCATTCTGCGAATTCTTACCTTACTCCCAACACGAATGTATTTGCTGGTCTGCATCTTGAAAGCTAGGTCAAAGAACATAATGATAATTTGAATTCTGCACTGCTCATTGGGATTGCAAATTGTGGGATTCATGAAATCTGTTGATGGTTCTACCTATAAAAGGTTAGTATTTTTTTCTTCAACTGTTTATTATATTAATGACCAATATTACATTTCAGCTTTAAAGTATAGGTAACTAGGTACTGGAATCATTCAACGATAAAAATCGAAAAGAAGCAGTAATGAGGAAAGGGCCCTGTTATTCAATGAGTTCTTAAAGATGAACAGGTTCAAACAACATGCTATCCCGCATGACCAAATGGGGAATGTCAGCTGTGCTCCAATAACACAGTAACCGGCTGACACAAAGGCCCTGTTGTTCAATCAGTTCAAGGCGATAAAAAGCATGCAAACCGCATTAAATGCCGCCTGACCCACTGGCGAATGTCAACTGTGTTCCAATAACACAGTAACCGGCTGACACAAAGGCCCTGTTGTTCAATCAGTTCAAGGCGATCAACACATGCAAACCGCATGCAATCCCTCCCGATCAACTGGTGAATGTAAACTGTGTTCCAATAACACAATGGACGATCAATACAGGATGAGCTGGATAAGGCAATGCCACCTTATCCTGAACTGGATAAAGCAATGCCAGTTCAACCCAAACATTACAGTAATCAAGACACAGGAAGAATACGTCAATTAAACGGACGATCAATACTCAGTGAGCTGGATAAGGCAATACCAGCTCATCCAGAACTGGATAAGACAATGCCAGTTGTATTTAAACGTTATAACTTAAAAAGGTAAGTAGGAATAGGCGAATTGAAGGGACTATCAATACTGGTTGAGCTGGATAAGGCAATGCCAGCTCATCCTCAAATGGATAAGGCAAGGCCAGTTCAATGAAAACGATACAAATTGAAATGGTAAGTAGAAATGAGCGAATTGAAGGGAAATTCAATACTTAGTGATGATAAACCTGTGCAAACCGCATGGTATCCTGCCTGGCCAACTGGCGAATATCAACTTGGCTGCAATAACACAGTAACCGGCCGAGACAAAGGCCCTGTTGTGCAATAAGAGACGCAATGAAAACTAACCCGTCTAACAAAGAGACGACTGTCACTGAGTCCACACCCATGCAACCAGATTGCAAGAAAGCAAATACCGGCCTACACAATGGCCAATGTCAGTGAATGAATTCATTATTGTGCACGTGCAACCATTGCACACTAACCCGCCTAACAAAGAGGCGACTGTCACTGAGTGCACATCAATGCAACCAGGTTGCAAGAAAGCAAATACCGGCCTACACAATGGCCAATGTCAGTGAATGAATTCATTATTGTGCACGTGCAACCTTTGCACACTAACCCGCCTAACAAAGAGGCGACTGTCACTGAGTGCACATCAATGCAACCAGGTTACAAGAAAGCCAATACCGGCCTACACAATGGCCAATGTCAGTGAATGAATTCATTATTGTGCACGTGCAACGATTGCACACTAACCCGCCCAACAAAGAGGCGACTGTCACTGAGTGCACACTCATGCAACGAAATTGCAAGAAAAACATGCCGGCCTCCACAATGGCCAATGTCAGTGAATGAATTCATTATTATGCACATGCAAACATTGCACAATAACCAGCCTAGCAACGAAGCGACTGAGACTGAGTGCACACAAAGAAATGGCAACACTATAAGTGCCTGGCAATAACACGGAGTATTTCTTATTGCTGAGCGATATTCACTTACTGTAACAGCAATGCTTTCGTAATTTCTTTAATCTCATTACCCATGTATATGTATAATGTTGAGCATTTTTCGAAAAAAATTAGTTGACCACAAATAGATAATTCCCATATGATTAAATATGAATAATGTACTCTCTAAAAACAGCTAGCCCTTAAGTTAAACATTACTAAAACAAGATGCAATTTAGGGATTTATTGCATATATATAGCTAATTCAAGTCGGTTAAAATACAACAAACAGGTAAGCAAAGCATAAGAAATAGCGTATATAGCGTATATATAAAAACATACAATTACCAAAATTCTTTCATTTACTATTTCTTCTTTTTTTCAGGCTTATTTAGAAGATATGAAGCGAAATACTATCTATTTGTCTCTTTTTCCTTGATTTTTTGTTCCCTTAATATATGAACTGAAATTATATTCCTGTTTTGTGGACAGGAAAACAATGGCAATTCTGTATTTACTATGCGCATTACATCCTCTATAACGACGAAGGACAGAAATCGTATTGTTTTTATATTTTTAGAAAATGCCAAGATTCTTTGAAGAAAGATTTTCAAGAAGAAACGAGGAAGCCAAATGGATCAACATCCATCTTGGACGTTATAATGAAAAGGTAGGGTGAAATAGATTCATTGAAGGACTAATATTTTGACACATTTTTTCAAAAGCAACTGTCGTTGTATCAGTGTAGACCAATGCAGTTATATATGCATTTCGGTTCAATTTACTGCTGACAAAAGTAAATGCTGTCCTTTTCCGACAATTTTTGAAACAAGTTCTTTCAACCTCGGTGACATATTGCGGAATTCTCCTGTTCTAGAAATTGCTGATATTTCGCCATTAGACATTTAGGCATTTATTAAAACTGACAAATAAAACAACGTACAGGGTGGCCCAAAAAAAAGGGACCCCCTTAGGTAAATAATTTCTGTATAAATTTTCTCAGGGAGGAATTTTATCAAATTTATACCAGGTAATGTTCAAGTCAAGTGCGCTATCGTGTAGAAATATGTTGGTGATAAGAGCTTCCATCTCCATCTCGGCGCAATGGGACATTAAATTCATGATGTCCAAAAACCAACTGTTTATATTCCATCATTGCGTACTGTACTGCAATCGTGCGTGAAGGAGAATCATTATCCCAGAGTAAAAGTGTCACGACCATTAATGTATTGTCAGTCATATTAGTGAAGTGTTTTGAGCAGGATTGAGGACATTTTGAATATCATTTGACCGAAAGAATGAGTTATTGATTTTTCTGTTTTGTTGCGTAAGGATTACGTAAGAGTACAAAGTTGCATATTTTGTTACAGTACGTTTTTGGATTGTCAAGTTTTAAAGTCAATTTATTCAGAGATACTAACCCATATCATCATGATATTTTCACGATATATCTCACTTGAGTTGAATATCATGTGGTATCAATTTCACAAAATTCCAACTTAAGAATAAATTATTAATAAGTTATTTAGTTAGGGGGTCCCATTTTTTTGGGCCACCCTGTATATGTAACATGCAAATTTCGAACTGTTTCACTTATTCTTCCGTGGTATTTCATTTTATTTCAGTATTAAATTTCTATATTTTAGCATTCAATGTTCTTAAGATAGCATTTCTAACCTATTTTAGCAAGTGATTATTTTCTTTACCTTCGAATTAGACATAGACATATGCTACATTAAAACGTTATCAACCATTTTCATCCAGGAAATAATATGGGAAAGAGGGACGAGGATCAAGTCCTTCAAGAAGGAGGTGGCAATTCGAAATCGAATTGCCAAAACCAAGAAATTTTTCTTTGCCGATAGGCAAGGCAGAAGGATTCAGAATTTTAGGTAAACATAATATCCAAAACATTTTGAAAAATTGAAAGAAGCTTAAAAGTTTGAAATCATAACTAAAACGAGAAAACAAAAAATTATT
This sequence comes from Chrysaora quinquecirrha, assembly GCA_014526335.1. Taxonomy (NCBI): domain Eukaryota; kingdom Metazoa; phylum Cnidaria; class Scyphozoa; order Semaeostomeae; family Pelagiidae; genus Chrysaora; species Chrysaora quinquecirrha. Next base: position 841,506 of record JACTAT010000223.1, read on the forward strand.
TCAATTTTGAACAGCGATCAAAGCCGCATTTATTTGAAATTCATAAACGACGACCAGCAATCCAGAAATGAACACAGAGGAAGGGAAACTCAAAAAAGAGAGAGAAAAGATGAAGAGAAGAAAGAAGAGAAAAACGATTCTCCCCCTACTAAGAAGGTAACAGGGGAGGAAAATGTTTTTAAATCTATCCTAAAAATAATTGAACAGATAGAGCATTAAATTCATATATGTGGTTTCGAAAAAACTGAGTGAAAGAAATTAAACATGGCTTTTTTAAAAAATCGACAAATTGTTCTATATGGATTTTGAAGTAGAAAACAACTACTAAGAAACTATTTATGCGTGAAAATGACACTTGAAATGAAACCATTGTCTTACACAATTTTCAAAATTTAAATTTTTCACTTAAGAAAACCTGCAAGACATATCTGCTAAATCAATTGTTTTGCATGTAAAAAAACCCTCCTGTATTTGTAAAAGCATCGTTTGTTATTAAAAAAGTGGGTGTGTTTCGCATCTGAGAACGCAAATTGCAAAGCCCGAATTAGAAATAATTTTCATGAAAAACTAGGAAATTTATAAAAAGAATGTAATGTTTCTTATATTGATATTATTGTTGAGCGATTCAAATATGTGTTACAATTTCAAATGTAGTGTAAATTTTTAAGGTTTCTTGCTTCAGAAAAATATACTTAAATTACTTAAAATATGTCTTTTATGCATTTTTCACACAAAAGATCCCCTGAAAAAGGGGTCCTTAATTATTCAAAAATAATAGTTGTTATAATTCGTCATCAATCACAATGGTAGAATGAAATTTTAAATGTTAATGTTAATCATGTTATAAATATTATTTTATATTGCAGAGTTACAGATATTAGATGTAAAATAATGATACAAAATTCATATTTATGGGACAAATTTCTGTTGAATTAACAATCATTTATACTCTGTTACTCTGTGAATGATGATCTTGTGGCCTACACTTTACAACTATAAAAAACTTAACTGAACCCTCCAGACAACGAAAGAGGATGAGATACATGTGTAGATATTTTCAGGGGCTACAACTATTACAACAAAAACAAAGACATTTGTACACATATCAATGACAACAACAACTACATTAACAACAACCAAAACAACTGTTTTGCTCTAACAATAGCAACAACAACAACAACAACATTTGCCTTAACATTTTGGAAAAACTCATGAAGGACTACTTTTCCAAGGCAAACCCGGGCAGATTCTTTTTGTTTTTTCGAACCAAATCAACATGACAGTATACCTTGGGGACAGTAGGGGCTCCCCCCACGGTTGCCATGGTAATAGCCTCTCCCCCCTGCGCGTGCATGTCTTGTCATATATCATATATTTAAGCCTGGTTCATGCGGCATAAGTATCGCAATGAAATTTAATTTCTTAAGTATGATTAGAACTTTAAACTTCATTGTTTCCGGATGTTAATTGTGTAATCAAATGTTATATAAATATTAATATTAGCTATTATTATGGTTGTAATTATTTAGCACATTCAATCGAAATTGAAAATTGAAATCATCTTTCCCAGACAGCCAACGCTGTACAAGATCACGTATACTGTGAAACAGATATGGAAATAGAAAGCGAAACAATAATTCCTGAAGGGTCAAATCCGTTTGCAATTCTCCGATGAAAGAGGCTCGGATTCCAATTTTGTTCAAACGTTCTGCCTGTTCAACCATTAATCCACTCAATGGCGATATAACTAGAGTGATACTCTTCGACGGCAGAACAGTGGAATTCTGCCTGAGCAATTTCTCTTTCTCGTTAAAGGCAGTGGATAGAAAGGCGAAGCAGAAAGTTTTACCAGAACCAGTTGGTGCACAAACTAGGACATCTTCATCATTTAAAACCTTATTATAAACTTCTCGCTGAAACTCTTTTAGTTTTATTTTGAATTTATCCTCTATAAAGTCGATTATATTTTTGTTTTCCATGACTGCAGCTGTAGCACGACGAAGTCCACCACACTGACGCACTTATGTTTTTGAAATTACTGCCCAAAATCTGGAATAGCCTCAGTTTGATATTTCAGAATAATCAATGAATTTGATTGGGTAATGAAACAATGCCTTTTGTAAAAAAGACAATGGTCTATTGTTAAAAACTCAAATACTGCTCTCTGATTGGTGATCCAATTTTCTAGGTGCGAAGGGGAAAATTTTTGCCACTTTCAGCTACAGTATTTGAACAACAGGGTTGGTATATAGTACAATAACAGGACATGACAGAGACATTGATCTAAACTGTACAGGATTTCACACAAAAATCGAAGTTAACACCTAAATTATTGTGTATATACTACCTGTGAAACAAAAAAGGCAAGGTGTGCAACATTACAGCTGTACGGGCGGTGGCGATTTTATATCGGCTCATCACGCAACATATCTTTCTTACATGTCTGTTATCACTCAATAGACTACAATACCTTTCTGTGACACTACAATAGCAATAACAGTGACGTGCAAGTGCAACCCATCAATCACCATGTCTTGTATTTCCGAAGCTGCTGTTTGCACTTGAATCATGAAGAGTAAAAACAACTATTCAATGAAAATCTCTTCCAGATACTGAATTGGTAAAAAAAGCCAAAAATAAGCCAAAAAGCCAAGAAAACTTTTTGAAGCCAAAGAAGCTCTGAAAAAGCCAAATTTCTCAAATTTGGCTTTTAAAAAGCCAAGTTACCAACCCTGTTGAACAAGTCCCTAACTGAAGCGAACAACAACAACATCAATTCAATTCAATGTGAGCGAAAGTAAGGGACTTGGGACAAGTCTAAGGTAGAGCCACAACAATGCCTGGCAACACAACAGTAGCGAAAGTGAGGCTCCATGATACTAATGAAAAGAGTTTTGAGAGTTTCTCTTAGAAGGAACATCTTTGCATGTTTTAAAAAGCCAATTGCCCTGGAAACCTCGTCACAGGTAGCCTTAATTTGTTCCTTCCAATCAAGAGAACAATCAATTGGCACATCAAGGTACTTTGTTTTTTGAACTACATCAGGATCATTGTCACAGATATTCAGTTCACAATTCTGGTTTGAGCTTTTGAGAATATCACGTTTTTTGTTTGGTTGTGATGAGCATGGAGTGTGTTTTACCAACATTCAAGGAAAGTTTATTCCTTGAAGCCAAGTGTCTAGTTTCTTGAGCTTGTTCTTAACATCATCCTTTAGCTGAGTCATAGTTGATGCCTGGTGACATAAGTTGGTATCGTCAGCTTACATGGATACAGTAGAACCCTGGAGAGCTTGTGGGACATCATTTATATAATGAGAAAATAAGAGGGCCAAGACAGGAACCTTGTGGTACACCAATGTCTTTATCCTCAAGATCGGAAACAACCTCATTAATCCTGCAAAATTGCTTGCGGTTCGTAAGGTAAGATCTGAACCATGAAAGCTCTTGCTGCCGAACACTATAAAGTTTAAGTTTTCACAGAGAATATCATAATCAACAGTATCAATTTTTTTTTTAAATCAATGAACACTAATCCAACAAGCTGACCAAGGTCCAGGCCCTTGTACCAATCTTCTGTATTCTTAAAGCAGACAGGTAACTGTAGAATGTAATTGACGAAACCCAGATTGGCCTGAAGAAAAAATACAGTTTTCATCCATGTACTGGTGCAGCTTGTCATAGATAAGTTTCTCAAAGAGCTTAGATATGATAGGTAAGATTGATATTGGTCGATAGTTGGATTTTTCAGTCTTTTCTCCGCCCTTAAAAATTGGAGTAACTCTAGCTAATTTCCAGGAGTCTTGGGACTGACTAGTTTCAATTGATTGAAAAAAAATGCCAGAGTGTTTTCAATTAATGGTAAGGCATGTTTCAAAAAGTAGCTACAGATATTGTCAACCCCGAAGCTCTTTGTAGTTTTAGTTTTGGTGATTGCTGCCCTAATTTCTCGAACTTTAATATTTATTATTGTTAAATTTATTATTGTTTTTGTTGACTTCGTATTCACCTGCAAGGAGAGGGTTAGGAACAGTATCCATTTGTTCTGCCATCTGTATCTGTAAGCATTTTTTCCCAACATATCCCAGAAACATCTGCCAAGAATTCGTCCTCGTTGAATTTTTTCATTTTACAGGTTTTGATCACTTTATGGTCTTTCTCCACTGCATCATTAGATTTCCTGATGCAGTAGACCATATAATGATCACTCATGGTAACTTCGTGCACTCTTGACCTAACAATTTTCTGGGACATGTTGTAGCAATATGATCAATAATGGTGGAAGTTGTTAGAGTGACACTGGTTGGTTCCTTGATAAGTTACTTGAAGCTGAACAATCCATAGAGTTCCAGCATGTGCTTTGAAACATTATCTACAGATTGCTCATCCTGTTTCAAGGTGAGATCACAATTTTTGTTGCCTAAGAGAATAATTGCTTCACCCTCTTTGTCCAAAAAACCAAGAGCCTGTTCTAGGTTCTGGAAGAGGCTATAGGATCACTTGGCAGTCTATACTAGGCAAGAACAAGAAATGACTGGCTTCTAAGTCATCATTGGGACATCAGGACGATACTTATATTTGATACAATCCCTGATGTAGATAGAAACTCCAGCCCCATGGCAGGTCCTATCAAGACATTCCAGACTATTCAACTCTTTCGGGCAGTTTGTGTCAAGCTTAGTCTAGTTCAAGGCAACAATATGAAACCATTTAGTTATTTTTCAGTAGCTGAACCTCACCTAGCTGTCTACAAAGGCCATTAACATTTAGAGATGCAATCGCCATGCCTTTCTTGAGCCCAATACGCTGTCAGCACAGAGTCTCCAGGCTATTATCATGATGTTTAGCCTTGGCAAGAGTAGCTGAATTCGCTAGACAATTCTGCATAGGTGCGTTCTTTGTAGCAGCTTTTTTCATCTCTTTTGAGTGTTAGTATTCTAACTGTGGACGTAAGCCATGGTGCATATTCATCCCATACCTTTCTTACCTTTAGGGGTGCACGCAGATTCAGAAGTGACTTGAAAATTTCCTAAATTGTTTGGGCCATTCTACAGGGGTCACTGCCAAACGGGCCCAGAGTTTCATCCTAATTTATTTCACTCAGATATTGTTGAAATAAGGCTCTGTTATATCTTTTCTGCCCGCAAATTTCAGCAAGTTTTAATCTTTTTTGGGACTTAATTCTTGACGCATTTACCTTCTATTGCCTGATAATCTTATAATGGTCAACAATTCCTGTTTCTTAAGTCTGTTTTTTAACAATAAAGTTTGGCTTCTTCATAGAGAAATGATCAAAAAGAGTTCTAGTCACATTAGATCTGTTGCTGTTACTATTGGTCACCGCAACTCTTGTATACAAATTGAATAACTGCTCAAATTGATATTCCGAATAAATCAACTTGAGATTTCTAGTGTTGCTGTTATTAGTTCCTTTAAAATCACAGTTGGTAGCACCAATTAGTATAATTTCCTCCTCTGTAGGAACTAACTTATTTAGTATGTCTTTTAATTTATCAAAAGTTGAGTTATTGACACTAGATGTTGGGGGACGATACCAGCATACTATATTGAACAATTTACCGTGTTTTGTTATAAACTATTAGCAAAGGAGTTCCATGCATTCACTTTTCAAATTGGCTGTTTTTTGCGTATATTGCTACTCCTCCTCCGTTTATGTCTCAATCATTTCTATAAATTTGATAGCCATGTATACTTTGCTCAAAGTCCCTGATATTATTATTGAACCTAGTCTCACACAAGCCTATGATATCAATTTTTTTGGTCAAGTATAACACTAAGCTTGTGTCTATGCTTTCGTAGCAATACTATATAAAGAAAGACAATTTTCTGTTCCTTTTCTGTTCCTAAGAGACCTAGGTTTACTGCTTACTATTACTAAACAACGACTCTCCTAACAGCATCTAATAAGTTTACTATTATTGTTTGCGTATATTCTAACTTCACCTTCATTAAGATGGAGTCCATCCCTCACTAGATTTGATAAAAATATATTATCCTTATTAATAAAATCGAAGCCATTACACATAAGATCTTCACTTAAAATCCTACTTAGCTGCATAACTTTCAGATTCAGACCTATCTTGTCATTTGAAAACAGATGAAAAAACTACCTTAGAATTCGTTTTGAAATCTTGAATCTTACTTAACGTGTCTATGATCTCAATTGATAACTGATGTGGTGTTGTTGAGCTTAAATTGTTTGTGACAGCACGTACTTTAATAATATCAACATCCAACTTTCCTGCTTTAGATACTACTTGTTTAATTCTCATCCCTGACTGGTTGATGATCTGGATACTTTTTTGTTGATCAGTTAATTTGCTTTTATCTTACCTCTTCAATGGAGAAACTCCAAAAATTGTGACTTTAAACTTCTTCCTTTCACTGTTGTTTGTACTTGCATCTTGTATGTTGTTTTTTGTTGCTACCATCTTGCTTTTGTTAATGTCTATTGTGTTTCTGTTGCTGTTGTTTTCCGCTTTCCTTTGTGGATAATTTTTGTTGCTTTACCATTGCTGACATTGAATAGCTTTGCAGCTCAACATGCTATGAGATTCAGATTGAATTTTTCTGTGGTGTCAATCCACTTCACAGACCAGATCAGTTCGTATTTCCATGGTCCTGTTGTTTTTATGACTGATATTTTGAGACAAGAAAAGACAAGTGTTCTCTGTTATGCATGTTTGATTTAGACTTATTACCTGAGTGGCAGTTATCGATATTGAATTGAATTGCTGGACGCTCAAACTAACAACTCATTCAAATTCGTTTCTGAAAATGGACTGATATTTTAGCCTCATTACTGATTTTTGCAACTATGAGAAATGATCGGGCCAATGCGGACCGCTGAGTCTGCAGTTGAATCTCTCACTACTTTGTGTTGTTGTCATTTCATTACTCTCACCTGACTTTTGCCTAGGATTGGAGTGGATGAACTACTTTTTAGCTGGGTATTCAGGCTGTAGGAAAGTGATTTTTGGCCGCAGAATCACTTTTTGTCCGCAGATAACAACATGCAGTATATTACTCTCAATTGGATGAAGTTTGAGAAAGAAATCTAAATTCCATCAATGATATTCGACTACTTTTCCGCAATGAGTTTTGTGAAAAAAATTTTGTTTTTGTCATAACACCCGTCACTTAGGTCATTACTGGTCTGAGAATAAGGGGTCCCCTTGGAAAATTAAAAGAAAATTTTGAAACCAAAACCAATTTCGACACTCTTTTATAGCACTGTAATGAAAATAAACAACAGTTTGTCGGTCTACTGTTAATGAGTTTTGTGCAAAAAGTCTGTTTCTGTCACAGCACGCATCACTTAGGCTCTTACTGGTCGGAGAATTATGGGTCAGCTTGGAACATTAAAAGAAAATTTTGAAACCAAACCAAGTTCGACACTCTGTTTTAGTACTGTTATGAAAATAAACTAAAGTTTGTTGTTCTACTGTTAATGAGTTTTGTGCAAAAAGTCTGTTTCTGTCATAGCATGCGTCACTAAGGCCTTATTGGTCAGAGAATAAGGGGTCACCTTGGAAAATTAAAGGAAAATCTTGAAACCAAAACCAATTTCTACATAAAATTCTGAAACCAAACCAATCGCAACTATTTGTTGTAGTACTGTAATGTAAATAAAATAATGTTTTCAGTTGTACTGTTAATATTTACATCTGTACAATGAATAACTGACATTTACATCAAATTGATTTCAGATCAGAAAACTTTAACAAACTTTAACAAAATAACATAAATTGGCAAAAAAAATTTGAGGGTGAATACTTCGTCCATTTTCTTGCAGAAAATATCTCCTTTCTTCCCAGAGTTTACCACACAGCGTATGATTTTTAGCGACAAAGATCATTGTGTTAACAAACTTTTTAAAATGGAGAACATTGCTGTAGCACAGAAATCCATAGAATGCCCATAAAGTCCAGAATTTATTGGGGGCAGTGACAGTAAAAACCAGCTTTCTTTGCTCTACGTGGTGCATGGTTTGGTCAGTAACATGTGACTTCTGTCTGCCGCCTTTTCACTGCTCAAATCCGGTGCTGACAATAAGAAGAGCTTCATTAAACCAATTTTGGCGATCATCGCTAACATGATCCTTTGGTTCTTGCAATGGTGACGACAAACAATAGGGAACATGTAATCACTAATTACAAATATGCATGCAATGATCAGATGCAGATTATCATATAAAGGTGATCATGTGAAGATCAGTAAAGATAATTTGTTACATTATCTATAACTGCATAGACCACAGGTGGAACAGATAAACACAAATCAAAACAAAGCAACTAACCAATAGTATGAAACAAAACCTCTGGATACAAACTCCCAGCACCGGGTACAAGCACATCACCGCTCTCCAAATCTTCCACTTTTCGTTCATCCAGTGCCTCAGCAAAAATTTCATATCCAAATGTGGATGAATTTTTGCGCCTATGAAAGAACAAGCGTGCAGAAATTGAGAAGTAACTGAGACTGCTATCTGATGAAGAAGATGCACAGACTAAGTCATTGAAAAGAAGAAGTCAAAATCAGGAATAATCCCACTTCCCTTAGCAATATGGTCAGCAATGCTGCTTGCTTCTGTTAGAATATCCTCAGTCCTTTCTTTCAGAATCTCTCCTTGTACAACTAAAACAAACAAAATGCCATTTTTTCCCTAAATTCTTTAGCACAAACGTTTTCAAATTATGAAGACGAATCTTATCCATATGTTCCATATACCTTGAATTGTTGTTCCCATATACTAAACAAACTTTAGAGCATTCTTGTCCTGGAAATCAATAAAAGAATCAATGTGAAGTCCAGGTATAACCTGGGAAGAAAATTTCAAAAAATGATTTATTGGTTACATGTCATTGGTTACTTTATCTATCAAACACTGTGCAAGTTGTTCTGCTCACCTCGAAAAAATTTGTGATGTGAAATGGTCTGATATCAAACAGCTTCACCTCTGCATCTCTGTATGAAGGTTAATTCGTCCATTTGCCATTTGATCGCAAGCTCTGGCCACATGATATATTCGTGAATAAGGTAGTTGGTGAGACCACGATAATTTGTCCTGTTTTCTCACAGTAAAATGATTATTGGTTGTGCTGCGAAGCTTTTCCTACTTTCGCTCTCAAAATTTTCTGATCATTACATCAAGAGAAATCATTGATCGGGTCTTGAACCATTTTAGTGTAGGCTGGCTGAAGAATGCAATTAATCTATCGCTACCACCATGTCCATCGTTCATCCTTTTACATGCTCCTTTTAGCAGGGAGAATACCACACAAGAGTAAGGACTTCGCTTGGCTAGTGCTGTGAGGCAGGACCAGATTATTTGTCCCTTCAACATGGCACCTAGTGCTGTCGAACGTACCTCTGCTCCAGAAAAATTTGCTGTTGCTCCATGTTCCTCTTCGTTATCACTCAACCAAAGTCTCTCAATCTCTAATTGCTGGTCTTGGCTCAGTAGCCATGGGTTTATCATTTGTTCCACTGAACTGGGCACTGAAGCACTTTTCCGAAAGTAAAATATGGCACATACACGTTGTTGAAACATAACCTCATTGAGAACATCGTCAATTGATTTCCAAACAACTTCAGAGTTGTCACAAAGGAGTACACGTGATCCTTTGAACAAATAAGTGGTGTAGTGTCCGCTATATGTAGATCTATCATAAAAGTTTACTGTAGCTAACAAAAAATATTCAGAATCACCATGTGCATTGTAACGTGGTGAGGTAGAAGACATGCTGATTATCAACGGAATGTGAGGAATGTGATGAATGAACTTGTGACCGGTTGTCGATCGAATAATCTGATAAACACATATCATTGGATTTTCCACAGCAAATGAGACTTCTTTGAAAATATTTGAAGACGTGTAGTTGCTACACACGCCCACCATGTATTCACATTTTTCAGTTCGACAGTCCCAAAGCAGATCTTGCACAGGTAACACGTTCACACTTTTGTGCAGCAAAATTTTGACTACTAACTGCTCTGTACCTTGGCCAGTCATTTTGAAGCAATTAACACATGCTTGGGTGATGCATGGTTGTCAAGTGACATACCTGCATCTGCGGCGAGTTTTTTCATAGCTTCCATAGCATTGTTTTAATCGTTTTTGTGCAGGCCATGTATAAGATGATTCTTGATCACTTCTAGGTGCTGCGTTGAAGGTCGGTCTTGGTATTCTTTCCTTACTATGTATGATCCCACAGCGCTACCTAGTATGACTTGCAGACAAGCGTTGGACCAGCAGTTGTTGAATTGGTTTGCTAGCCCACATCTGGAAACCTCCTCATGGTCAGGAAGCTCAGATACTGTAATGACATCATTATATTATATTCACGTCCTCACTACAATAACATGCACATCTTATACACCACACCTTGCCACTGCGAAGCATCAAACATACCACCAATCAGATTTCACCAACCATAATTCAAAATAATTACTTGTATATACTGTTAAAATTTTTTCGATTCTATCACACACTGAAGAAGCCCTGCTTGGCAGGGCGAAATATTAGTTTTTAAAAAATATTTTGATTCGAAACCATAGTTTATCTTTTGTTTTCTGCGTGGCGGTGTTCCTGCTTGGTTTTATATTGATCTCTTCGCCGCAAGAAAGACTTCTGCACGCAGCAGCCAGTGAAGTGGTCTTTCCTTTTTCAATTTATTTTTAATGACATCATTGATTGCTGGAAATACGATGTTTCTTTCCAGGAATCTGATTTTCCATGTGCTTCTGAAATAATGCTGTTAATGCTTCCATTTGGATTTTTGTCTGGGTTAGATTAAAAAAAACAATATTTAAGTACATGACTATTGTATACCACTCATATGCTGAAAATGCTCTAAATACTGTCTTTTATTTCCAATCTCTCTGACAAAATTTACTACAATTGATGGTTTCTGTTCGATTTTGTACGGGATGAACTTTCTTTCAATTAATGTGTAGTCATCAATAGGGGGCCTCTTCAGCAACCAGAAAACAACCATCCCTTCCTTTATTGTTGTAAAGTCCCCAGCAGGATTCCGTATTCTAGTGTCCCAGTTGCCCCCCAAAAATTTGTCAAGATCTCAATTCCAATTCATTTTTCTTCCTGCATTTTATCACATCTATAATATTAAGCACATAAAGAAATATCTGAATCGAAACCTAACTGAAAAGATTGTGCATGCTCTTATCACAAGTAAACTTGACTACTGTAACAGTCTTCTTTTTGGTCTGTCAAATTCTCAGTTGCAAAAGTTCAACATGTTCAAAATGCTGCTGCAAGGATTATTACTGGGACTCGCAAGTACGATCATATCACTCCAGTACTAAGTGAACTGCATTGGCTGCTGGTAAAAGAAAGGATTGACTTCAAGATTTTGTTATTTACATTCAAGGCACTTAACAACATGGCTCCAGCCTACCTGAAGGATTTGTTGAGGTTACAAACAAGTGATAGATACAGACTGAGGTCAGAAAAATCTGTGTCATTAATAGTTCGTGGTGAGGTAGAAGACATGCTGATTATCAACGGAATGTGAGGAATGTGATGAATGAACTTGTGACCGGTTGTCGATCGAATAATCTGATAAACACATATCATTGGATTTTCCACAGCAAATGAGACTTCTTTGAAAATATTTTGAAGACTTGTAGTTGCTACACACGCCCACCATGTATTCACATTTTTCAGTTCGACAGTCCCAAAGCAGATCTTGCACAGGTAACACATTCACACTTTTGTGCAGCAAAATTTTGACTACTAACTGCTCTGTACCTTGGCCAGTCATTTTGAAGCAATTAACACATGCTTGGGTGATGCATGGTTGTCAAGTGACATACCTGCATCTGCGGCGAGTTTTTTCATAGCTTCCATTGCATTGTTTTAATCGTTTTTGTGCAGGCCATGTATAAGATGATTCTTGATCACTTCTAGGTGCTGCGTTGAAGGTCGGTCTTGGTATTCTTTCCTTACTATGTATGATCCCACAGCGCTACCTAGTAAGACTTGCAGACAAGCGTTGGACCAGCAGTTGTTGAATTGGTTTGCTAGCTCACATCTGGAAACCTCCTCATGGTCAGGAAGCTCAGATACTGTAATGACATCATTATATTATATTCACGTCCTCACTACAATAACATGCACATCTTATACACCACACCTTGCCACTTCGAAGCATCAAACATACCACCAATCAGATTTCACCAACCATAATTCAAAATAATTACTTGTATATACTGTTAAAATTTTTTCGATTCTATCACACACTGAAGAAGCCCTGCTTGGCAGGGCGAAATATTAGTTTTTAAAAAATATTTTGATTCGAAACCATAGTTTATCTTTTGTTTTCTGCGTCGCGGTGTTCCTGCTTGGTTTTATATTGATCTCTTCGCCGCAAGAAAGACTTCTGCACGCAGCAGCCAGTGAAGTGGTCTTTCCCTTTTCAATTTATTTTTAATGACATCATTGATTGCTGGAAATACGATGTTTCTTTCCAGGAATCTGATTTTCCATGTGCTTCTGAAATAATGCTGTTAATGCTTCCATTTGGATTTTTGTCTGGGTTAGATTAAAAAAACAATATTTAAGTACATGACTATTGTATACCACTCATATGCTGAAAATGCTCTAAATACTGTCTTTTATTTCCAATCTCTCTGACAAAATTTACTACAATTGATGGTTTCTGTTCGATTTTGTGCAGGATGAACTTTCCTTCAATTAATGTGTAGTCATCAATAGGGGCCTCTTCAGCAACCAGAAAACAACCATCCCTTCCTTTATTGTTGTAAAGTCCCCAGCAGGATTCCGTATTCTAGTGTCCCAGTTGCCCCCAAAAATTTGTCAAGATCTCAATTCCAATTCATTTTCTTCCTGCATTTTATCACATCTATAATATTAAGCACATAAGGAAATATCTGAATCGAAACCTAACTGAAAAGATTGTGCATGCTCTTATCACAAGTAAACTTGACTACTGTAACAGTCTTCTTTTTGGTCTGTCAAATTCTCAGTTGCAAAAGTTCAACATGTTCAAAATGCTGCTGCAAGGATTATTACTGGGACTCGCAAGTACGATCATATCACTCCAGTACTAAGTGAACTGCATTGGCTGCTGGTAAAAGAAAGGATTGACTTCAAGATTTTGTTATTTACATTCAAGGCACTTAACAACATGGCTCCAGCCTACCTGAAGGATTTGTTGAGGTTACAAACCAGTGATAGATACAGACTGAGGTCAGAAAAATCTGTGTCATTAATAGTTCCACAGACAAAATTTACATCTCGTGGGGACAGAGCGTTTTGTACTGCAGCCCCTAGGCTCTGGAACAAACTGCCTGTAAAATTAGAAGATCTCAGAGCGTCCAAACTTTCAAAACAAGATTAAAAACGTATTTATTTGATAAACATATGAATGACATTTCTAGCTTTACTTTCTGTAAATTAAGGTTTTTTAACACTAAGTTGTTCAGCACTTTAGAATATATGTATATAGATTTTAGCCCTCTATAAGTGCATTATTATTATTATTATTATTCTTATTATTTTCTTGTCGCAGCCCTCAATCTCTTAAAATGAGTGTCATAGATATCCTGATCGATGGGAATTTTGATACGTACATCAGGGTTGTCTTGTGGAGTTGGGCGAAGCTTCTTCTTGTTGGGGAGATGAGAAGAAGTAAGTCCGAGGAAATGTTAGTACCCCCGTTTTCGCAGTTAAAGCCCAGGCGTACTAGCTATTTGCGGTCAAAACTTGCAAGCCGGGTGTCAGTTATTTTGTTGGCAATTGAGGTGGTGAACAAAAAATGGAGGGAAATTTTTTGTCCAACCTCAGCTTTGAAGACGCAAACACTGTTGTTTTTATGTTTCTAAGCTGTTTATTTTGAAATAGGCCTAATCAATAGTTCAAGATATGCTTGCGAAATAAATTATTGAATTGAAATGAATGCGAATTATTGATGTGAGATGACATTGAAAGGTTGAGAGAAGATAACAGGAGAGTGACGGACCGGATGGCCTAAGCCTAAGCCAGGCTAGGTACCCTACCTGCTATTGTTAAGCCGATTGATTACGCTACTTGATGTAAATGCTATCGAACGCACATTAACGCACTGGGATGAACGTATTTTGTATTATTAGACACTGAGATCGTACGGTTGAAAATGGTATTCAAAACACAAACACAATAAACTAACTGTGCCAGTGGAAGAACTCTATTTCATTTGGGGCTTTTGGAATCTGTCCATTTCAAAACCAAAAAAGCTGGTTTTCTGCAGAAAGACTTTCTTCTCTTGGATTCTTCAACTAATTCTTTCTGACAGCTGCTTTCAATCTACATCTTCATATATACTGTGCTATAGTTACTTGTTTCAGTCTGCTCTATCTGATGACTGAATTCAGGATTGTCAGATAAAAAAGCTTTTTTAAGTATGCCCAAATATGTCTCTGCTTTTCTGTGCAATCCTGCAGTTTTGTTCCACTCAAAGAATATCTACTTTAGGTATAACACTGTTCTTAGTCTGAACTCTACCCATCGGACCTTCCTAGCATGGGCAACCATTAATGGAAACAAAGTTCCAGCTAGTGGAGCTCCTAGGGTCACTTTCCACCTGTTTTTTTCAGCAGCTGATTGTAACAAGAAAAATACTGAGCCAAGCATTTGGCAGCAATATAACCTAGCATTTCTACTGAGGAGGGCTTTCTATTATGACCAAAGGCTCTGAGAAGCAAATTAAGACTGTTGTCATTTTGCAATAGAATGCTGGGCTGTTTTGTCAATTCAATTCAGATGTTATTTTGAATTGACTGGAACTGATGTCAGATTGAAAATTTCTGCCTTGTGAACAATACATATCAATAGCTTTAAAAGATTCAAAAAAAGTTTTCCCGTTTAATTTTCTGTCTATAAAAAAGTGGTTCAACAATAACCGTTGCCAGGCACAATCATCTATAAGATACAATATAACCTTTTTGTTAAATGCTTTGCATGCAAGAGAAAGAGACTTAATGTCACTGAACCTTAGAAAACTTAACACTCAGTTTAAAACTTTTCTGTCTGCAGAGAGAAGCAAACTTGTCATGTTATTATCATGGTCATTGGAAGAAGAATTACAGAACTTATAGAATTAATCTGAAAACTGAGTTCCCTCTTGTATACTATCAAATGATCTCTGTAATTATCAAGAGATTGTTTAAGTTTATAATTATAATGATACCAGTTTGTCCAATGCTGACTACAAATATTGGCTTTAGAGCCTTCACCAATGTTTTCTAGTCTAAAATATGTTATCATGAGCATTGTACTTTCCCAATCCCATGAATTATGTCCACCACCTCTTATTTTCTTGTTAGCAAAGATTTCAGTTTAATATTAGCAAAACGGTTGGGAATAATGCATTTACTTTCTGCCTGCTTCTCAACAATGGTTGATGTGCATTTACTGATATTTTCAATATGCAAGTCAGTCTCATCATAAAATTGTGCATTGTCTGAGCTGTTTCCTGTTTTATGAAAAAGGGGAGAAACTCCAGGAGAAGGAAAGAGCACATTACCTGGCTTTGCAGAGACTGGAGTTGAAACTTTACTATTTTTTAGAACAGCACCTTTAGGAAGATTTAAAGGAACAGAAGAAGAGGAAGATTAATAACAACCAAGTCCCTCAATATCTATCTGAAATGTTTCACTCAAACTCAAAAATTCATGAGCATAACACGAGACAAAAGCATCATTTACATGTATACCTATGTCCACAACAGCAAGCCATCACAGAACATTCTTGTTTCAAGCCACTGCCGAATACAATATATTACCATCAAGAGTGCAGCAAGTAGGCCCTTAAATGCTATCAAACAAAATTTGCGATAATAATGGCCATGTTCAATATTGCAACTGTTCAATAATACTCACTGTGGTTAAAAACTCTTGTCTTCTTTGTTAAAAAATCATAGTATAATCCTGCACACAGAGACTCGCCATGATGTGAGCCCTTGGCCAACGCCGAACACACTCTATCTACCTCTACCACAGAAAACCAAACAACACTGATCCGACTCAGACTCCAAACAAAATCGTTCACCAGTTTTAAAGAAAATCCTACGTCCATGGCCTAAACTCACACCACAACAAATGAGGCTTGCAAGGAGAGAGGAGACGCACAATTTTGCGGGAAACCATGTCGTAGATCGCATGCGCTTTGACCGCAAAGCCGATTGGTTCGGACAAACCTATTAGTCTTTTATTCTAAACAATAGAGTTGAAGACTCGTCTCCCCAAGAATTCTTTATTTCTTGGAACAATGTAGAAAAAAGCACTTGATCTTTCTTCTTGTTGGGAAACCTGCATACCGTTGGGCTGTCCTGTGGCCACATGTTAATTGTTTATGCTTTGTTTTTAGTTTTTTATTGTTCATATGTAATCACCGTAGTTACAATAATTGGACCATCTGTGTCTATTTTTATTTATAGCAACTTTTATAATTATTTTACACCTTTTTGATTTTACTCTAATATGATTGGCTAATTTGGAATGTTGTCATAGGGATTTTCTGTTTGTAATTTGTAGATTCGTTAGATTTTTGTGAGTTCTTGAAGATCGAACTAGAGATGAGATACGTTTAATGGGATTACAAAATATTTGCTGAGACATTAGTGTATTCTTCGTGTTGCACACTTCTAATTGAGAAAAAAATCAGTGCGATAAATGAATATTTATCAAACTTCTAGAGTGTTTAGATTTGGAAGGTCAAGCCTTTGATATTTACAGTGTTCTTTTTCGAAGGAACATCTTTCTTAATTTTTTTTCGAAACTGACCACTTTGTCAATTAAACGATCAACATTTCTTCAAACGGGCTGTGACTGTCGAATGGCCGCCATTATGATAAATTAACGAAGAAGCATAAACACAACGCTTAGCGTCCTACCGTTCCTATGAATACGGTCATGGGCACAACTAAATAAATTAACTTAAACAATTCAACCATGATACTGTTTCTAAGGAAAGAGCTTCTTATGTTTAGCATCTTGTTACACATTGCCGGTAAGGACGGATATTCAAGTGCTACATCTTTCCAGCTTTGTGCCCAAAAAATGCATAAGTTTGTCCGTTTGCTTGAAGAACTCTCTTTTGGATTAAATTGCAGCTTCTGTCTCGGTTGCATCAAAAATGAATCCTTATTCACTTTCTTTTTGTCACATTTGAATTTTTCTTTTGGAGCTGATGGCTTCATGAAGATTGTCTTAGGAGTTCAAGATTTAACTGTTCCTTTGATGTTTTCCATAGCCTTAACATCTGCTTTTGAAACCTTGCTTTATTTTAGAACTGTCTCGCTGGTTTTATGACCTCATTTATAAACTGTCTCTGAAGACCCTTAGTCTCTTTCCAGCTCCTCTCGACATAGCAAGGAATTGTTAATGGAAGGTCTGCCTTGTTAGCCTTTTTTTATCTTGAAAACATTTTCAACACTTGCATTCATCTTATTCTTTACCCATATATTTGATCCAGCAGTGCTCGGTAGTTGCAGATACTTCTCGCACCTCTCACCTCCAAATATGGTTAGGTCTTGCATGACTATTTTAGACCATAAAGGGAATTGTGGAAGCATCCTACGCCTGAAATATTCGTAAAATTCCGGCATGTAGTACTTGTTACTGGAAGCTTGCTCAACTTCATTGTCCAAAACTTCATCATTACAGGCTCAAAGTACTGTTGACCAATGAATCACACAGGGCTGATTTGCTTCATCACTGTCCAGGCTCTCTGATTTCTTGGAAGAAATTTCTTCACAGCAATTTCTACTTTCATTATCTATGGATGTATAACCACTCCAAGAGATTTCAGAGATTTTTAAGCACTCTCTAAGGAGCATATCATTACTAATCATCAAAGATCAAAATGAATTTTAGATCTATCTGTGGGGTACCTTGAATGCAGGGCAACATTAGTATTCTTCATAATGTGGGCAGAGCATACATGAACCAGCGTTTTGTGATCTCAAGCTCTGATGCCTTACCCGTGACAATATTGAATGCTCTTGTGAGATACTGCTGAATAGTTTCTCCATTGAAATCAAATAAAACTGCACCAATGAGCACTTTGCTAAAGTCACATACTATGCGTTTTTGCTGACTCGTTTTGCCGAACACGATGCTTTCTTTCTCCCTTAAACTTACGAGCATACTTCTAACAGCTTCTGTTATGTAAGTTGATGAAATACATTTGCATACTGCAAGAGGTGGTGATTTTCCGAGTGGATTGCGCATTGCCAAACAGTAGTTGAAGATTCTTTTTTTGAATTTACTTTGCTATTTAAGCTGCCATTTGCATCGATATATTAAATGCTCTTTCCGCATAGCTGGTGAAAAATATGGAGTCCATTTGCAGTATTTGATTGGGCATTTTCCTGTCCCTTGACATTCTGAAATACTTTCTTCTTGCTGCAATCATTCCTATTCCCTGCTTGAAACTCCTCTAGTTGGCTTTTTGTGGAAAATTTGAGAGGGTGGCACATTGGGGTTACTGACAAGATGTTGTCGTATTAGACTTCTCGAATCTCCTTTCAATTGCCTTGCTGCAGTCTCACCACTTCTGTGATTTATATTTCGAATAAACTCTGCCTCAGCTGTGTTGTCTGCCTCATTTTAAATGGTTATTTTTACCAAGCAATCGCATCCCCTTATTTTGCAGTTGGCAGTGCAGGTAAAGTAAGGAGAATCCACGCACAGTATGGATTCGCCTGTTTGATTGTTGCATTTATCGATGTTGTCTAGTCTTCTGTGAACTGTCTCGTCCATCATAACAAACTTTTTTGGGCATTTCATAGAATCTTTTTGGTAGCTTTATCACAAACTTTTGCTTGCTAATGGTTTTGTAAAAATTACTCGTATTTGGAAAGTTAAATGATGCTAACACATTTGCAGGCTCGTCCGAAATGCCAAATTCAGAAAATGGTTGTTTATTATCTTGCAACCTTTCTTTTTCACATTCCTTTTCAGGCTCTTGGTTGTTCGCTTTGAATCTTTTTTGATGAAATGGAGAACAAACCAAAGTATTCTTTTGCAATGTCTTTCCAAAACAATGCCTTCCAACATGAATTGACATGTACTTGCCAATCTTGGTTTCTTAATAAAACAATAAGCCTTTCTAATGATATCTGGGCAGTTTTTCTTTCGTTTCCATGGCCGTCCAAATACCCCTGACTGCATATGTTGCTCTGCATTGCTGTCATACTTGTATCTAGTAAATAGTTTTTGCTGGTTAGATTCCTCCAAAACAAAGTAAAATTGGCAATTCTCTAAAGAATCGCACTTAGTTTCACTTTCAAATTAAACAAGCCACTTTAATTTAGAAGGACCTACTACTCATTATGGTTGTGCGCAGACATGAAAATATTTTCATGGCTTATGTGCCCTTTCTACAAATTTTGGCTATCAAAGAGTTACAATGCATGATGCAGATTATTAAAAATTTAATCTAAATGACTACGTAATATCTGTACTTAATTTTTTTTTGTTGATGGTTTAATTCAATTTCAATGCAAATTAATAACATTTTGGTGAATAAAACTTATTTACAGGGATCTCTGAATCATATATTGAAGCCTTATTCAAGCTGCACAAACACATTCATTTTCTACTGTATGATCAATTTTTGGGCTTGTTTGTATGTAAACATTACGCAATGCACATCATATAATAATACATAGAATTTCAAAGCGGAAAGAATTTCTTAGTTTTTTTTTTTGGTTCGCTTAGAAGAGTTTCTTGGTGTAGCTTCTTGCAGATTCTTATAAAAAATGAGCGTATAGCAAGGCTTTAGAAATTCAATTCTTTATCTGTTAATTATGTATGATAAGAACTTTAAACCTAATTAATTTGGATGGGAAATTAGTAGTGTAAAGTTGTCAAGTTAGCACATTTCATTTGAAACAAGTTAAAATTTTCTTTCCTATACAATCAATGCACTACAAGGTCATGAATACTATCAAACAAATATGGAACTAGAAAGTGACCATATAAACGCTGAAGTATCGAAGATCTCTGAAGTAAGTTGAATCGTATTTGAAATATCAAACGATAATTTGAGGCAAATCGTATTTGAACTGACAAGAGCAAAAGATTCAAAAAATTACAAAGATCGGATTTCTTCAATTATAGCAAATAGGTCCTCCGCAAGTGTCATGTCCTCTAGGCATGTTTCAGTTAAAGAGGTTATGATGCTCAGCTTTCAAGAGGAGATGCTCAAACATTTCCTGAAAGGCTAGAAGGGATCATCATGAAATTCAAAGACTGGCACGAAGCAGTTCTTTGCCTCCAGGTCAGGTTTAATAATAAATTATTAGTAAATAATAAAATCAAGAATTCTTCAAATGCTTGCCAAAAAACCTATGCTGTGCAGTTTTAATGTGTATGTGGACCCTTTTTGTAGATGATGTTTGATGGCCTTTATAACGGAGGCTTTTCAGCAAAGAAAGGCACACTACATCAACTTAAAACAAGATTTGAAAGGAGAAAGGTCAAGAAGGAAGTAAAAAATAGTGTGCATGGTGTACATGCATGCAGAGAATTCCTCAATTTCGTAACATATGGTTATACAGTGATCGCAGCCATGAGGGAGCTAAATATAACAGATAAAGATGAAAAACCTGTTGGCACTGAAAAAGAAGTAGATGATGAGAGCACCTGCAGAGCAGCAGAGCACCTGTTTGAGCAATGGGAGGAAAGAGAGGAGGATAATGATCACCATAATATAGTAAGTTGGAACAAATTCAACTGCACCTATCCAGGTTGTAAGAAGCAATTCTCCTCTAATTGGGCAGTCAGAAAAAGCATAGAGAGAACTATCCTTTCGAAGATTCCAGCAAAGAACTTGAGGTAACGGGCACTGATTTGTTATGGATGAAATAAATTGTGATTATACTCTTGAAGATAGATCAATAAGCACAAAGGATGATTTGAAACAAAATTATTCGAAGCGAGTTTTAAGAGAAGGTCTTGTTGACCTTGCCAGAAAAAATGCAAACAATGAAGGAGACGGAGAGCGAACATACATCCTCTGGAAGTACAATTTTATTTCGTTTGCTGCCTCCAACCACACCACTTATGCTTGGTTAGCATTTCATTTCATTGTGCAGGTTGAGTTTTTGTTGAGTGAAAGAAGAGCAAATCAGCTACTACACAATTGGACAATAAATATCCACGGCGGGGATGGCAGAAAAATACCGATTGACTACACAATCAAGCTTCTGAATGGTGAAGTAAAACCAGATTTCAGCACAAATATGGGACCTTAACTGAAGATATGGTGGAAAGAGTTGGAAAATCTTTGAAAACGTAGAACAAAGTGTTGATATTCAAACAGAGAAGTTCAGTCCAATTGGAAGGCATAAAAAGCAATATTTTGAAGATGAAGTCGAAATAATGGTGAATGTCCTTTTCTTCGAAATATTAAATAAGCTTTTGACATCTCTTCAACCAAAACTTCATCAGAATCAGTTTTTTTTCAGCAAGGGGCGAAATTTGGTTCTAATTGATTCGTTTTTAGGCCTGTTTCCAAAGCATGAAGAAATAAACCTTGGCCTTGGATATTGTGGGTAATTCTTGGTATCCATGAAATGCAAGCAAATAATTTTTCGAATTTTTGACAGTGTTAATTTTGGCATGGTCTCTATATAATTTCTTAATTGGATACCTGGAGAAATTGCTCTAGCAACTGCCTCAACAATTTCAGACTCTTTATAACCTTTAGCAAACCCATTTTTGATTTGCCTACTAACAAAAGACAATTTTTCCTTTTGCCCTGACATACCAATTTGGCCTGAGATTTTAAAATCCAACTTTATTTACATTTATTAGATTAGAATAATACAGATTTGCTTCAACATCCCATATTCTAAATTGGTGACCACGTTGGTTCTATTCTCATCGTATTCATGGTTATAGACAGGGAAATAGTTGTGAAGAACTAAGGAAGAGCCTAACCTACATGTTCTAGGTATGGTTTGATAGAGAATCGACCGGAGAATCCAAATCCGAGATGGGCCCTTTCAAAATGTTTAAAAAAATGATGTGATCAATGACGTCTTCAAATGGCATAAAATCACTTAAAACCCCTAAAACTTTGCCAATAAAAGTTCTATGAGCCTGATATTACCACCATTTAGAAGCTTGCAAAAGCTGCTTTCCATTGATGCATATATAAATAGAATTTGCTGATGTAAGCATTTTCTTTGATGTCGTCATAAGTTATTTTTTGTTTGTTTCTTGGTCCATAAAAAGCTTGTGTGGCTGGGACACAGATCCTAATCAAAGTTCAATGTATTCTAAAGTTATTAAACCAACAAGAAAAGCAATTTCAATCATTTATAGTAAATACAGAAAATATTACCATGAACGACACCTTTATTTCTATTGGTTTCATGAAGTGACAAAAGCATTATTTCCTTTTGCATAGTTTTTATTTGAAACTATTGTAATGTTTTAAAGAATTAATTATTAATTCTCCAGAAAGTCTTTATGTCACATGGCATGTCGTTTTTTAAAGTTTTTTGATTCGTGCTACTTTTGTTTTTTCAACTTCCACTGATATTGCATTCAAAACAGTAAGAAAATTTCGTTCAGGAGAATAAATTTATGTTGTTAGAAATTTCCAGCTTCCAAAATGTAAGTGAAAGGTTTTCAGATTGTAGATTTTTTCTAAAGACAGATTCTTTACTGTATGTCATCGAAGTAGCTACAATCTTTAGAATGGATATGTCAAAATTGTTTTTGTCATTGGCTGACGAGAAAGCTTAAAATGTCTACTCTGCAATTCATCTTTTTCGAAAGAAAAATCTGAAGGGACCTTATTACTGAGGTCTTCAATGGTGAGACCAAACGAAGTGCTGGCCAACACCAGTTGGGTTACAGTACTGTGAGCAAAGCTGTCAGCACATGGATTCTGACTTCTCATATTCATGCAAAGACTCAACAAGAACTGAGAGCAGAAATCAGGCTTTCAACATCTTCTGTGCACAAAGAGCTGACTCCTGTAGCATGAAAATGCACGTTAATCATGTGCAGAAGCTAAAAGAAAAGCTTAAGGCATACAAGTTGAATGCATTTGCCAATGCTGCACTGCGACATCTGACAACTGGCACTGAAATTGATGCAAAAGTTATTGACAGTCTTCTTTCAGCCCCAGAAGTTTAAGATATGCAGTTTCTACAATTTTTTTTTTTATTACTTTATTTTTCGCTGGTTCTTACAATAGCTTAATTTTAGCTAATACATACCAACCTAAACTACACAACTAAATTCTAAACAACATAACTAAACTTTGAAATACATTTGTAAGGATATGAAAATTAACTAGTAACAACTATAAGAAAGATTAACCGATTATAAAACAAATCAACTAATATGTGGCGACATATTATTTCATTTAGAACTAAGATTGGCTATTTAAGTAGCCAATATTTGGCAAGAACTCCGTACAAAGCTTGCAGGTGCATAGTTTTGCCTCTTTGTAGTTGTCTTTAAGGCTCTGCTGAAAACCTCGCACAGAGTTGCTTGCCTTTATTTCATTCGATATCAGATTCCACAAAGAACTGCCTCGGTTTGTCAATGTATCAAGACCATATCTATTTGTGTTAGGTCTTTTGACTACAAAGTGGGACGTCCTTAAGTTATGTGAAGATGAGTGGATGAGAAACAGTTCTTTCATGAAATCATATTATGCATTGTTTTGAAAATTTCAATTAAGAGCTTATGGATATTAAGCTGATGGATAGTTGCTGAGTTATCTTTCTGCAATAATTCTGTAAATGTAAGGGATTGGTTATCATATGCTATTCTTAAAGCCCTTTCATGGATGGAATTAATTAGATTGTTGCTTTTTCTGCTACAAAACATCCAGATAAGAGGGCAATAGTTAAAATAGGATAGGATAAATGTTTTCATTAGTAGTGTTCTTTTCGTTTTATCCAAGTATGGGACTAATCTTGCTAGGGCACTTAGTTTTTTCCCAGCATTTTTGCAAATGTTCTTTATGTGTTTTTCAAATGACAGTTGGCTATCAAGAGTGACACCAAGGAGTTTGGCTTCATTAACCTCTTCGAGAGGATTGTTATTTATTGTTATTATTGCTTTGTTTGGTCTATTATTTTTAGCTTCCCGAATCATAAATTTACATTTGCCGTCATTTAAAATCATTGAATTATCCTTAAACCATTCATTAATAAGATTCATTTCTTGATGTAACTTAATTGTAATTTGGTCGATGTCCTTGTCTTTAATCCAAATAGTATTATCATCAGCATAGTTGCATAGTTCACTGTTTTTTTATAATAAAGAATAAATCATTAATAAAAATGTTGAAAAATAGTGGGCCTAGGATAGATCCTTGAGGTACCCCTTGTTTTATTTGCATCCAGTCGCTGTAATTGGAGTTTATTTTCACACGTTGAGTTCTTTCTCGTAGATAGCTTTTGATTAGTTTAAGAGCATTTATGCTGAAGCCGTAAGCATCAAGTTTTCCAATTAAAAGCTCATGAGGGAGACAGTCGAAGGCTTTAGACAAGTCCATAAGTACCATGCCATTTTTAAACCTTTGATCTAGATTTCTTTTAATATTTTCAATTAGTCGGATTAAGGCGTGTTGTGTTCCGTACTTTTTCCTAAAACGGCAGAGTAATGGGGAAAATTTATCCTCCATGTATCTACTGATTTGATCTGTCATTATTCTTTCAAAAACTTTAGAAGTTGAAGGAAGAACACTAACAGGTCGGTAATTCGATTTTAGATGTTGTATTATCTTTCTTGTGTACAGGTGAAACATCAGCACATTTTAGTTCATTAGCAAAGACACAGTTATTAATAGTTTTGTTAAATAGTTTGTTAATATAAAGAGCTATGCACTCAGCTGACCATTTTAAGATTTTTGAGGGTATGTCATCTGACCCTGTTGCTTTCTTGGTGTCGAGCTTAATTAATCCATTCTTTATTAAGTCGTTATAGGTATACTGAAAGTTCATTGAGGGAGTTATATCACCAAGCTGTTCTTTAATTGCTTTAATACTAGAATGATTTTTAAATTTCTCGATTATTCTTAATATGTCATCAACGTCTTGACTGTCATTTCCGTTATTACTACCAGTTGTAGTTTTTAATGGCTCAGTCTTCGGAAGATTAAGAGAGTCCGTTATATTTATAAAATAATTATTCATTATCTGAGCAATGTCCCTGCTATTTGAGATAATCTTATCATCTTCAACCAGAATTATTTTATTTTTTTCAAGGTGCTATTATTGAAATGTGGTTTTATAGTTGTCCAGAAGCGTTTGTTATCGGATACAAACTTAATGTCTAGGTTCCTAAAATATGCTTTTTTTGTTTGGCGAGTAAGTTTGATGCATTGATTTCTCATTTTTTTGAAATTTTCCCAGTTAATGTTAGTTTTTTCTTTATAATACTTATTTTTTGCTTTTGATCTTGCCATTATAAGTTTCTTTAAAGATTTATTCATGAATGGTGCATTGTTTGCTCTAACCATCTTAAGCTTTGAAGGAGCATGTACTTGCAGAGTAGAAGTCATGATTTCTGAAAATTGATTGTAGTCCTCAACATTGGCATGGTGGAGTTTACTGTTTAAATCTGCATTGAATAAATTTAAATCAAAATTCTTAAAGTCCCGATACTTAATTTGACATCTTCACTTGTGGCTCCAGAGATGCTGATGGTCTTCACTTTATTGCCCTTTGATAGCCTGTAGCCTTTTATTTCTTTTATAATTGAATCTCCAAGCAAGATAATATGGTTGGCTGTATTTTGTGTTGTGTTTGTTAGTGTGTTTACCTGGGGTGATGTAGTGTTATTGTTGTTTGAGGATGAAGATGTGTTGTTAACTGGTATTATTCTCTGGTTATTATATGATTGCATGGTCATATCAGGATGAGTTTGTTGATTTACTGATGGTGATATTCTTCCATTTCTTTGTTGGACTTGTGGATATTGATATGAGTGAAGTTGTGGGGGTGGTTTAGTAAGTACTTGATAGTAATTTGGGTGTTGAAAGTTTGGATTTTGTAATTGGACTTGAGGTTGTGGTCTGGGTTTGGTTTCTGTTTTCCATTCTGATGATGTAATTCTTCTATTTAGTTGATCTTTTAAAGCTTTTATTTCACTTTTTAGTGATTGATTTTCTTTTTCTAATTTCTCGTTTTTTTTCATGTTGAAGGGAAAGTTCTTTATGAATGTGGTTGGTTGATGTTGGATTTGGTGAAGCTTTGTCATCTATTGATTTTTTCATTTTCTCCATTTCTTTTCTCAAATTATCCATTTCCTTCCAGATGAGAAGAATTTCACCAGAGGAAGTAGTTTGTTGGTTGCTGGAATGTGTTTCAAGCATGGAAAAGGATGGTGTGTTGAGGAAGAGTTCAGACATTTGATCGTGTGATTATGCTGTTTGGGGTGATCTGGGTGCTGCATACAGGTCTGTCAGGTGTTGTCTCAAGGTTTTTGTTTTCAACAGTGATATCAGTTCTTGTTTCTTATTGATATCTGGAAGAAGAGTTTAAGTTAAATCTTGTTGTCCTGGCCCAGTAATAGCTACACTAAAAGTTGGTATATAGATGAACATTGTTGCCCAAGGGCTGGTTGATTTGCCTTTCTTCTTTTGGATTACTATCTTGATTTCATCAAATTCATTGGATAAAGGGTTTTCAAGATCTATCCAGTCAACATGGAAGTCATTAGTCTCACCCATTTCATCATTAATTTTCTGATAAATTGCAAAGATGTATTTTGGAAGATCTTTCACTGGGACAGTCTTGAAGAAGTATGGTTGAATTTACTTTCTTGTGTCGCAGGATGTTCTTTTGGGATGGTAAGATCTATATCGATTTTGTAGTTGTGGATAACACTTGGTACATCTGTTATCTTAAGTTGCTTTTTGGGTTGTTCATTAGTTGTAGGTTCACTGCCAGATTTGCACAATGAGCAGAGGTATGATTCATTATCAACGGTCGAATTTGTTTTCTCTGTAAACTGGCATTTTTGGCATTGATTTATTGGTCTAGGGTTGTAGCATCATAAAGAAAGCATTCGATTTCCCGCCATTTCTGTAAGGCCTAGTCGGTGTTATTGGTTTCCTCAGTTTGCCAAAAGATATCCACGTTGTATCGTGTGATTTCAAGGATATTTTGTTTTGCTGACTTATGATTAGAAAATTGTTTTCTAATCTAGTCATAAAACTTCGATATGCTGTGAGAGAAAGACACCCTAAAAGAAGACCCAACAGCGCGCCTTTTCCCGCCATTCTAAACTTTGATATATGACAAATTTGCTGATGATAGATTGGTGAAAGGTAAAATTGATTTCTTTGAACCAATCAAAAAATGAATATTGACACTGGAATGAAGAAGAAGAAGAAGACACCGAAAGCAGTTAGTCAGTATCAGTTTGTCAAAAAAAATGGTCCCGTGAACTTTTTGTGTTTATTGTACTTTCTATACATCATTCGAAAGGTTTTGACCTGCAGATTACGAATTTCGATGTTGCCACAACGAATTCCCGATGTTACCAGTGTGACGTCATGATTACGTCATGCAATTATCGGAATAATTGATTTAGCTATTTGTTCAAGAAAAACGATATTTTCGCTTAGAAATGCCTTATTTGGTGTGAAATTGGCTTCAGATATACCAAATTATATTTATTGATGTACATTAGCTCTTATTAATATGACGTCATAGTGACGTCATAACAAAAACTTTGTGATTTTGATATAATAATGGGTTAAATGGATTGAATAAAATGCCAAGCCCTATATTTTGTGTTTCAGAAATTATTGTGAACTTTTTACGGCAGTAGAAAACATTTAATGTTGCTAAGGGGATGAATCACAACATCATCAATCTGAATGGCAGATTCAGAAATCAAAGATTAAAACTTTACTATTTCAAGTTAACACTCCAGTAATTGTCACTTTCTGCATCAGAAATAGGGTATTGTTCGTTATCCATTCACAAAGGTTGGTGCAAGACAGCGCACGTTTCATACAATGTCATCTTCCAGTTCCACATAACATGCATTGCAACTACAGTCTACCAGCTCCACAATGTCATCTTGAGATACTAGCTGTTCTCTGTCACTGTCAACTTTCATGAAATATTTCCACCAAGAGAGCTTTTCCATTCCAGCGAACTTTCCTGTCGTGTCATAATCAGTAAATGCGATGCGTGCAGCCCTGGAAGTGTCTCGGGTTTTACAACTACAAGTAGCTGCACAATGTTAGCAATATAAACTGTATGATATCTTGCTTTCAGATTTCATCTGGTATATAATTTGAGCAAATTTTCAGCTTGCATCTTGTTACACCATGTTATGGGCAAATAAAAACAGAATACATTGGTGTCTGATGAAAAAACAACAACGCGGTGATGTTCCATTTGCTCTTGAGAAGCCTCAATTGTATGCATATACCAAACAATGTATATGCTTCTTCATGGTTATTTTCGTCAGTAAGTGAAGCTATTCCTTCTTTTTTGGCATCTGCAGATACCAGGTACTTTGCAATGAGCTTATGGTCTTTGCGGTCAAGTATAACACAAGATCTCGCTTTTCTTCAAGCTGCATTTTAGGTCGGTAAAGTCCTAAATCTTGCTTGCCCTTGTGCCATAGTCGAATGCAGCACAACACAAATGCATCAGCAAGATCTTTATAGTTTTTAATATCATGGCAGAACGGTTTAGCGCTTGTACAATAATCATTGCATCATTAATCATTCTACTTTTTAATATGATTTTTGATCTTGTGATTTCTTCTCTAAAGGCTATTGCTGCATTAGCTTTATGCTTTGATTTTCCCCTTTCACCTGGTATCAATGACCCATCCATCTGCATTCAGATTCTCGGCACAACATATAACTCTAAGCCCGGTTTCCATATAGCCAAGTGCTGAGAAACGACTGTATAGCGCTGAGAAAGTGTTGCAACGTTTCTTTCCATATATCAGAACCTGGCGGGGCCAGTGCTGAGACAGTGGTTGCTATAACAAGCAAGTGTTATATGACAAGCAAGTGTTGCAACGTTTCTTTCCATATATAACAAGCAAGTGTTATATGACAAGCAAGTGTTGCAACGTTTCTTTCCATATATCAGAACCTGGCGGGGCCAGTGCTGAGACAGTGGTTGCTATAAAATTGTTATATATTTCCTCGCATTTGATTGGCTTGTTACAGTCATGTACTTAATGAGAACACGTGCAACAGACACGTCAACCATTTTGAGTGTCTCAAACTCAATTAATTCCCTAACGGCTGTGCCACATGCTTCGATTAAAATCTTCTAGTGGCAGAAGCGTTATAAGGGCCAGGGAAGTTGAATAAAATTTAACTTTTTACGTCAGCACTACCGCGATCAATGACATTTTCATCATATCCAGGCCTCTTGACGACTGGGCAACTAAGGCAAACCGACTAAACAACCGTCTATCTTCTTCCAATTCAATAACCTCTTACATTTATTTCACCTTGATTTCTTGCCCAGAGCAGAAAAGTTGGCATTTTTGAAAGCGTCATTGGTGCCAAGATGCTTTTTCCCCTTTTCTGTCCCAATCTCTCCTTCGCAAATTCTCTTTTCATGTCTTGCCCTATCTCTTCAACATTAAAATTTCGGAGTGCGTCTACTCAGGTACCAAAGCATTTGTCATCAAATTATAAAAGGTTCCTTCTTCTCACTTTTCAAAAAGATCCGCTTTGTCTTTGAGAATATCAAATACTTTTCCTTGCATCTCACCATATCTCATCACTGCAGCTTTGGTTTGTAGATGGCGCTTTTTGCTCAAACAATTTCTCCCTTGATATTTCGCTTTCAAATTTTCAACGATATTAGCCAACAGTGGTGCTGTCAAGTAGAACCTTGGCCTTGTATTCTTGTTATTTGCAATATCAAAAAGGCCATCCTTCAACTTTCAAGGTTTTGATAAACTTTTCTCCAGCATGATCCATTCCGATCCCAATAAAGGGAAGTTCTCTGTTTTTCATACAAAATTCGCCGTTCACAAATGCTTTCAGTATTTTCGGATCTGTTACTTGGATGTTAGCTATAACATATACGGGAATGAGTCGTCTGTAGGTAGTTCTGTCAATGCTACAGTAATTTTGTATAAGGCTCTTTCCAGCTTCCACCCAATCTAGCTCGCAATGCATAAACAAATGACTTCAACCTTACAAATATATGTAAAAGAAATTGAAGTACTTTGTTTCCTTTCTTTTGTTCTTGAAAAGGTACGCATAATTTGACAAAGATTTACTATCTTGAGGTAGTCAGACATTTCACTTACACTTTCCTGGACTATCTGGTTGTCAATATGCAATGCCTTTTGTAATGCGCTTGTGAGATTTTTCACAGATGCGCAATTACAGCATGCAGTTCTCCGAGACGGAGAGCATACTTATCCATATATTTCTTTAACACCGGCCCCCTAAAAAGCAATCCTGATGGAGTGACAGAATACCGTGCCTAAATAACCAAAAATTAAATGAAATGAAATGAGATGAGATCCATTGTTCGTTATTTGTCTGACCTAACGGAAGAGCTTTGAAGTTGAGATCCTGATCTCTCCAATGTAACAAAAGTTTTTTTTATTCTTGTTTCTGTCCATGTATGAATGCGCTGTGCAAGTCTTACAGCTGTATATATTGAAAAAAAGTCAATAGATCTGAATCTGTCATTAAAATCGATGACGTAATCCTTCATTGGCTTATTCTCAGCAACATAAAATGTTGTCTACTACCGTAAATAGTTCGAAATAATTTCGGAAACACAAATATAGGGCTTGGAATTCCACCCAATCAATTTATACCATTATTTTATCAAATCAAAGTTTTTGTTACCACGTCACTGTGACGTCATATTAATAAGAGCTAATATATGTCAATAAATATAATTTGGTATATCTAAAGCTAATTGCATACCAAATAAGGCATTCCCAAACGAACACATTTTTTTCTTGAACAAATAGCTCAATCGATGATCCCGATAATTGCCATGACGTAATCATGACGTCACACTCGTAATACCGGGAATTTGTCCTGGCAACATCGAAATTCGTAATCTGCAGGTCAAAACCTTTGGAATGATGTACAGAAAGTACAATTAACACAAAAAGTTCACGGGAGCGTTTTTTCGACAAACTGATACTGACTAAGTGACAGTATTAAAACAAGATCGTCAAGCATTTGGTGAGCTCTTGAGTAAAGCAGTAAGCTTGGAAGACGCATTCCAATATCCATTTACATCTGTCCCTCTAAGCATCGCGAATCCTGACTCCATGCTTAGACAGGCAAGTAAACATACGCTCCATAATTTCCTTATGGAGGAGTCGAAGGCATTGACATGTGAAAACCCAACACATTGCCGATGGATAATAGATGGAATGGCAGCAATGCGATCTCTTAAAGCCAAACATACCATTGGTTTTGCTCTCTTCTGAAATTTGTTTCCCCAGTTGAAGATACTTCTGTGTTGTCCAACTAGATCATTAATGACACATATAGAATCGAAAGCATAAATAGTGGAATTGGACATGAAAGAGGGGAGACCCGCAAGCGTGTGCATCTGCAAGGATCTGATCAGCAAATGGTACAAGGAAACAACTGGAAAAATTTTTTAACAATAAAGAGAAAAAGAATGACCTCATCAAAACTGCAGCAGAATATTACTGTAGTTTTGATGGCTCTTATCAACTCCATTGATATTTACGGGTAATGAGAAAACATGGAGAGCAATCAGAGTATCGTTGGAAGAGCTTTTACCTTGCAATCATGAGGAGGCTGACACTCAAATGGTTTTGCAAGGCTGCATCGAAGATACAAACTTCGTCGTCGTGTCAATAGATACTGATGTATTAATCCTTCTTGTCCATGCTTTCACTGTTACGAAGCCACAGCAAAAATGGTATATGAAGATAGATCATCAAAAATATGTCGACATAGGTGCGATTTGCAAGTATCTGGGCGATAGTATCAGCTTGCAACTCTCTCACATTCACACACTGACAGGTTGCGACACCACTTCCTACTTTTATGGTATCGGTAAAGTCAAAGTCACGAAAAAAATAAAGAAGAAGAACTCGTCTCTGGAGTTACTTGACCACATTGGTACTACGAAGCACTTTTCAGACATAGCCTTCTCTGAGATTATGCAGTTCTGAGATTTAAACCTTTATGTAAAATGCTAAGGATGATGAGTCTCTTGTAAAAGCAAGGATTTATATGTATAAATCAATGAAACAGAAAACATCACAATCGATCCCACCGGATCCTGACTCCCTGAAACAAGCAGTTCTGCGTGCTAACTACCAACTCTATTACTGGTTAAAATTCGCCATTGCTATGATACCACAGATACCTTATGAAGGCACTGGATGGACCTTTGATGAAAGTGAACAACGTGTTAAACCTGTTTGGTTTACAGGTAAGGCATCTAAAAATTATAGATTAGACACATTCGGATGGAAATTATCAACAATATAGTAACTACAAAGTATCAACAGTATAGTAACCAAGTCAAGTCATCCCACTGAAATTCCATCACTACGTAAAATGGTTGTTTCTACATACCATAATATTGCACACTTTGGAGCTGCCCTCGTTTTGTTGAAAATACACTCAATGAACTTTGGACATTTTGATTGACATTTTTTATTTTGTTTAACTTTTGAATTGAATCACTCGTTTTATGGACTCGTTGGACTCACTCGTGCTTATTTTTTCACTCATTGTTGTTTAGCTTGTTCACTACATTTATACTTGTTATTTTATGTTTTGATTGAAAATTTATCTTTGATCTTTATCTTGTGAATTCTGCGCACAAATATCAACAGGTTATGGGCCCAGCATACGACTGAAGTCAGTGTAATCTGAGAATCAAAGTTGTTTTGAAAAAGCAAGTGGCTGTCTGTGTGATTCTTGCAAAGAAACATGGCATCAGAAATAAAGATAAATATTGTTCCACTCAAGGGCTCCAATTATTCAACTTGGAAAGTACAATGTAGAATGGCTTTAATGAGAGAAGGACTCTGGGGTATTGTAGATGGAATGGAAGCAGAACCTCTTCAAACTAGTAGAAATAGTTTGTTCTATGTTGTCTGATTCAGGTCTAGAAAAGAAATTCTGGGCAGAAGCACTCTCAACAGCTGTATATCTCAGAAACAGGAGTGTAACTACTTCAGTAAATGAAATGACACCACATTAAGCATTCACTGGAGAAAATTCAAGTGTTCAGTATCTAAAGGTCTTTGGCTGTGAAGCATACACTCATGATGAGAAAAAATAGCTTGATGCAAAAGCAAAGAAGTGTACATTGCTGAGGTATGGCACTGACACCAAAGGTTATCGTCTGTATAATCATGAAAACTGCAGAGTATTGTATAGCAGAGATGTCATCTTCAATGAGCTAAAGGAAACAAAACAGTCTGAAGAAGTTGTGGAAAATGAAATGGCAGATTCTGGCAAACACACTGTAGAATTAGAGATCAAAAATGAAGAAGAAGTTATTGAAGGAACAGTTCAGAACTAGGCAAATTCAACACAAGAAAATTTACGAAGATCTGAAAGATCAAGACTTCCTGCAGACTTCTATGGCGTGAGAGTTAACACTGCAGATGGTGAGCCATGTGAGCCACAAACGGTAACTGAGGCTAGAGCCTGCCCACAGCTGAAGGATTGGGAGAATGCAATGGATAGTGACATGAAATCACTGAAACAAAACGATGTGTGGGACTTTGTGGAGCTGCCAAGTGGAAAGACTGCAGTTGGCAGCAAGACAATCAATCGGCAATTTGCTTGGCTAAAATCCTCAGTACCATGGTTGAGCCAAGCACATAGACATAAAATATCATTTTGTTCGGGAAAGAGTTACAGCTGGTGACATAAAGCTCAAATTCTGCAAGTCCCAAGACATGATAGCTGAAATTTTCACTAAAGGACTAAGCAGTCCTCAGTTCACAAAACTGAGAGAGATGCTGAGAATGAAATCTTCGATTGGCTAGTTCATGGAGTGGGGAGTGTTGAAAATACACTCAATGACCTTTGGACATTTTTGATTGACCTTTTTTTCTTTTGTTTAACTTTTGAATTCACTGACTTGTTTTATGGACTCGTTGGACTTGCTCGTGCTTATGTATTCACTCCTTGTTGTTTAGCTTGTTCACTACATTTATGCTTGTTATGTTATGTTCTGATTGAAAATTTATCTTTGATCTTTATCTTGTGAGTTCAACACAAAAATATCAACACGTTTATGATCTTTTAAAAAAGCAATTCTACTGGCCGAATATGTTTAATTACATTTGCAATTTCACTTCACTGTGCACGACTTTTCAGAAATCAAAATGTGATACAACACCTCTTAAGGCACCATTGTTACCATCATTCATCCCCAATTCACCCATGCAGTTCTTGTTCTTGTCATTGGACATCAGTTACTTGCCAAAAGATCAGATTGGTTATCAATACTTATTTGTAATCATACATTATACATTATACATTATTTAGTTGATAATGCAGGTCAAGATTTCAGCTAAAAGCTTTTCATAATTCATCCACGTGGTGCCTCTCAAAGATCAGACAGCACCAATGTTAGTCAACGCACTCATGAAAAACTTGATTTATGTTCATGGCATACCTTTATATTTACTAACTGATCAAGGTTCAGACGTTGACAGCGAAGTAATGCCGCAAGTCTGCAATTCCTTGGGGGTTTCATTGTACCGTAGCCAAGGAAATGGCTTTGCAGAGGGCAACATCCGAGCAGTTAAAAACTTACTCCGTTCAGTTCTTTTACATTGTAAATTACAACAAACCAAATGGCGTTCCATTCTTCCAGAACTGATAATTGCTTTAAATGCCAGTGAGAGTAAGGCCATTAAATATTCTTCTTTTGAAGTTGTATTCAGGAGACAAGCCATTTTACCTCAAGACAGTGTATTTCATTTAATTTTCGATTCGAAGTTGAAAATAACGACGAGCATTACCATGTTCCTGTCCAAGAGTATGGGAGCAAAGTAAGTTCAGTATTGCAAGACACCTTTTATCAAGTTATAAAGTCCTCAGAGCTAAATAAACAAAACATGCAACAGCAGTACAACAAAGGCCTCTGTTTCATTGATGATGCTGTTGGCCAAAAGGTTGAGAACAGGGAACTGGCTCCGCAAAGGGATGGCCCGTGGACTATTCTGCAGAAGTTACCTAATGGCGTGAATTTTACAATCAGTAACTCCGGAAAGGAACAGAAAGTGGTTTATCATGATCATCTGCTGCCAGTTAAAGAAGGTGAACTTGCATCGGAAGGACCGGAAGAAATCACGAACAGAGGCCAACCAAACAGGGATCCGCCTCCTGTATCTGATCCAGAGTCGTCTGATGAGGGAGACTTCTCTTCTTCAGATTCAGCACAGAGCAATTCAGCCAAAAAAGAAGATTCCGATGATAATGATTCTGTTGAAGATCTTCATGTCAAACACTATCCTCGAACAGAGCGTCGAACTCGAACTTTTCCTAATGCCATTCCGTGGGATGTTATCCGTATTGGACTGACTTATATTTACTCTTTAAGATATTTAATCATGTTTTGTTTTGTTGTACTTCTCCCTTTTGGAGCTTAGTTTCTTAAGGGGAGGGGAAATGTTGGGTTATGCTAGGTAACTGAGAAATAATAGACAACGAATAACACACATAATATATTATATAACCAGCATTCATCATAATCAAATATCCAACTTCCTGGTCACACGCGGTTTAGCCTCCTTCTCATGTCTAACTACAATGACGTTCATTATTTTAATTTTCATTTCATAAATAAACACCCTTTACAGGATCTAGAAGTATACTTATAATTTTAGTATATCATACAACATGCAAAACTAGCAGCATATGAATTTATACTAATTGTGTGATACTTAAGTTAACTGTTGCAAACTAATGTTATTGCAAATTTCAATATGGTGATAAAATAGTAGGTCTGAGGGAGGCATACTAGTCCAGTTGTAGGCCGACAAGCACACTGGTGTCCGTCATCAGGCGGTGCTATAGTGCAACGGTCTTAATGGATCTAGCGTGTTGTTTTCTCCAACCCCAAGAGTCCCCCGACTCCAGTAACGTCATCAGCTCGCGCTATAGTGTGACGGTTTTTTGGATCTTGTCTGAAACTGCTATCCTCATGTCCGATTTGACAACCTTTAGAATCGGTTTGACTCTACAATTCTCCAGGATGTTCCAGAAGATCCTAGAAACGAGAAAACCTGCAATCTGATTGGTTAATTATGATGGTGTAATAATTCGAACGTGACGTTCGAATGGTCTATACAACTCAAAGCATAAAGCGAAATCAGGTTAGTTAGATATTAATCCTGAAGAGATCATATCGAAATAAAGGTTCTCCTAAAGGTGAAAAGCACTACTCATCCAGGTTGAGAAGAAATGTATATCCGGAAAAAACAATATCTATATATGAAGATGAGAATTCATCTTTGTAAATAATTGTAAATAAGAATTGTAATTAATCACAATTGTAAATAATCACAGAATCGTAAAAAGAGGTGATAGGACATCAATTCGACTTACAACTGATTCATTCTTGGATTTTCTTAATATTGTAAAAAAATACATTACATGAGAAGAAGATGGGAAATTCAATACACTGGACCATTATACAAACCATATAATAACGCCAGTGAACATTGTGTGGTGAGACGGGAGGGGAATGAATACTATCACTGGGAAACGCTTTTCAAAAAGGCAATAAGAAGAGACTGAATTTTCTGATGTGCTGACAATCTATCTTCATGATAGAGTTAGCAGACGCTATAGCTCTCTACCACAGATGCTCTACCTCAGTATAATGAGATGGAAAAGACCTCATTCATCTAACCCAACAAGCATTGGTGTTAAGTTAGAAGAGGCTATGTTAAAAGCCTTACTAAGCTGTGATGCGCAGATTCAGAATTATGTGGAGTGCTTAATTGATCAAGATGAGGAAAAATTTTCCAGAAGCCTCCAAACAGATTCGTAATAGAAACCTGAAGGAATGATGTAATAAACTTCTTAAATGTTATAAAATCGTTCTGCTACAATTTATTTGAATAGTATCTTTCAAATAACTATAAATGTTTTTGAAAATATGTTATTGTTATATCTAAATACTCAAAATATGTCATTTTACTTTAATTAATTTGTTGTTATAAGTTATTACTACTGTATTCTATGGTTTGTCTCCCATTGGCTAGAAGAAAGGGAAAGTCCCTAAGAATCCTACAGTCTGATTTCCTAGAACTTTCTAGAAGTTTCCAGAATGTTCCAGAAGATCCTAGAAACGAGAAATCCGGCAATCTGATTGGTTAATACTTCGAACGTGACGT
The DNA here is from genome assembly GCA_014526335.1 of Chrysaora quinquecirrha. Classification (NCBI taxonomy): domain Eukaryota; kingdom Metazoa; phylum Cnidaria; class Scyphozoa; order Semaeostomeae; family Pelagiidae; genus Chrysaora; species Chrysaora quinquecirrha. Next base: position 878,915 of record JACTAT010000223.1, read on the forward strand.
TTGAATCATCTATATAAATTGAAGCGTAAAGCGAAATGAGTTCTGTTAGAAATTAGTCATGAAGAGGTCACACGTAGAAGAGAGCTCAGCTGCTAATTATAGCAAGCGAAGAAATCGCTTGTGATGTATGTGAAAAATTGTTTGACAGAATGTTAAATCTCACATCACATAAGCCAACAGCGCATGATATACATCCTCAACAGCAGAACAAGATAAATTAGTGGGTGGAGGTAAGAACATGAACAAGATGGATAAGAAAGCATTTAGAATATATACAGAAGAAGAAGATATTAAAGACTGGGCAAGAATCACACAACATACCATTCGAGAAATTAAAGATGAATTACCAAACCACAAGCAGGGGATGAAGTATTATGTCACTATCGATGCCAAATTTAAAAGTATGGTGATAAGCCTATGGTTACAGAACCACCACCCGCATTCAGAACCACCGTGCAGGTGTTGTGAAGGTCAGAGTATGACTATGTTGAAGATCAGTTAGTTGACGCTATCAACTCACTACGAGATAAGATTGATGAATTCTTGGAAAATGGAAGCGGTTGGATATTTGCAAAGTTTACCAAACTGCAAGCGAAGATGTTTGATTGTGATACAATTCGTGGTGGAAAGTATTTGCAACTACCTACATACATCCAAAACAAGAAAGCTGTTATCAATATACAGAACAAAGACAATAAATGCTTCATCTGGGGAATTTTATCCGCTCTACATCCACAAGCAAAACATCCACAGAGAGTTGCAAAGTATTACCCATACTCGGATGAACTTAATTGTGAAGGATTGACATATCCAGTAAAAGCATCCGATAAAAAGATGATTGATACATTTGAAATAAACAACAACATTTCAATCAACATCTATATGGATGAAGATGGTTCAATTGTGCCAGTAAGGAAAACTGAAGTTAAACGTGAAAAACATGTACATTTGCTATTAGTATTCAATGAGGATGGTGAGAGTCACTATTGTTGGATAAAGGACTTTAGCCGTCTTTTAGCAAGTCGTGATGGCCACAAGTATCATGGATAGCATTTTTACTGTCCTCTATGCTTATCGTCTTGTAAAACGCAAGAAAATTTTGGAAAAGCATGAAAAGCTATGTCAGCTCTGTTAAATATCCTCAAGATACAGAATTAAAGTTTGAACATTTAAAGCTTCAGAGCTGGCTACCATTTATCATCTATGCAGATACTGAATCCATTCTGGAAAGCTCAAGCAGAAGAGCTGCTTATCAGAACACAAGCCGATCAGTTATTGTATTTATGTTAAATGTATCGATGATAGATGGCAACAACGGTTGGAATGCTATACTGGTGAAGACTGCATGGAGGTGTTGATGAATTGACTAGATGAATTGAATGAGGAAATCCGAGCAGTGTTCAAGAAAACCATGCCGATGATTAGATTAACACCTGAAGAAAATGCGAGACATGATAGGGCTACACATTGCTATTGCTGCAAGCAGTTATTTGATGGTAACAATAGAAAGGAAGTCAAAGATCATTGTCACATTACTGGGAAATACAGAGGTCCGGCTTGTAAGTATTGCAACTTTAATCATCTGAATATAATAGCAAACACTCACACGATTCCAATCGTCTTCCACAATCTGAAAGGGTATGACATGCACCATTTTCTGAAGAATTTAAGAGGTAGAAATACAAAGGTCATTGCCAATTCAAAAGAAAAGATCATGACTGCACAGATTGGTGCTCATACTGACGTGAATGAAGATGGTAAGGAAAGAAATATTCATGGAATCAAATACATTGACTCCTTTGCATTTCTAAGTACAAGTTTGAAAACACTAGCCGGCAACCTACCAAAATAACAACTTGTCTCTGTGAAAGGCTACCTACATGATGAGATTACTCAACAGCAGTATCCTGATGTACCGAGAAATGAACAGGAAAGAGTTACAGAATCGAAAAGAGAGCGCCAAGGAATGTTTGAAACTGGTGTAGCATGTAAAAACCCGCTAAAAGATGAAGATGTTCTAGATTATAGAAATTGGAAAATACCATCAAGGAGAGATTTGACAGATGCTGAAGCTGAAGAAGTTGAGAGAGCATTTGAGTTGCTGACAAGAAAAGGTGTTTATCCCTACGATTGGGTGGATAGTGCAGAGAAAATGGAAGAAACATCTCTACCACCGAAAAAAGCATTTTACAACAAACTCAATGATTCTGACATCAGTGATGAAGATTATGAACATGCTCAACAGGTTTGGCAATTCTTCAACTGTCAGACTTTTCAAGATTATCATGAACTGTACTTGAAAACTGATGTGTTGCTGTTGACTGATATATTCGAGTTGTTCAGAGCACAAAGTCTGGAATTCTACGGACTCGATCCTGCACATTATCTAACTGCTCCTTCGCTGGCCTGGGATGCATTGCTGAAGATGACTGGTGTGAAGCTGGAATTGTTATCCGAAGAAAAGAAGAACATTCTACTTATGATTGAAGATGGCATTCGTGGTGGTGTCTCGATAGCAGTGAAATGTCATGCTAAATCGACAGAAAACAACACGCTGATGTACCTGGATGCGAACAATCTTTATGGGTGGGCAATGTCGCAACCAATGCCGTACGGTGGTTTCAAGCAGTTTACACAAGAAGAAATCAGAAATACAGATATCCACGCTTTGCTGACAAGATAGAATGAAGATGTTGGTTATATTCTCAAAGTCGATTTGGAAAATCCAGTCGAGCTGCACGATCATTATGCAGATCTACCATTGGCGCCACAAAGATTGCAAGTTCAAGAAGACATGGTATCAGAACATCAAAAGAACGCTCACGAAGAACTTTTCAATGGAAAAAAGTTTAAATCGACACCGAAGCTAATACCAAATCTATTCAAAAAAGAAGAATACCTCATGCATGATAGAAATTGGAAGCAGTGTTTGGAATTGGGTTTGAAGCGACAAAAGTTCATGAAATCATTGAATTGAAGCAAAGTCTATGGCTGAAAGAATACATTGATTTTAATACCCAGAAGAGAACACATGCAAGAAACGGCTTTGAAAAAGATCTGTTCAAGTTGATGAGCAATTCCGTGTTTGAGAAGACAATGGAAAATGTTCAAAATCATCGACGTTGTGAAATCTGTACTGATGGAATAGTCTTGAGAAAATGGGTAAGAAATCCAAACTTTTACGGAGTAATTGAGATCAATGAAGACACGCTTTTGGTTGAGAAAAAGTTGAGGAAAGTTACACTCAACAAACCAATGTATATTGGTTTCAGCATATTGGATATTAGCAAAACATTGATGTATGATTTCCACTACAACTTTGCAAAGCCAAACCTTCCAAATGTTGAGCTATGCTACATGGATACTGAATTTCAAATCAAATCAAATCAAATTTATTTCATTCAACAACAAAATTATTAGGCAAAATTACAAGTATCAATGGTTAAATGCATCAAATTAGAGCAATAAAATATCAAAAGTTACAATTTTAGTCAGTGTTGTCAAGGACACTGAGATAAACCCAGAGGTTTTCAAGCCCAGTGCCCTTTATGTTGAACCGAAATTATTATTTTAATTGTTGATAAAAAACATCTTAATTGATTACTTACTTTTTCTAACAAATTTGAATTTGAAATTTTTCAAACATTAACAAAATGGAATAAGGAAGAAAGAAGAAAGAAAAGGAAATTATATAATAAAAGGGAACTTAGGAGGGCACGGTGATTTGATGATAAAAGTTTTTCGGTGATTACATTGTAAGGGGTCTTGAGCTTTTAGATTAAAGAAAATAGTAGTTTTTGGAAAATCTAGTGTTGTAATAACCATTTATGGTTATATTTGTTGAACAATTTCTTATTTGACATGGAGCGAATTTCTTGCGGGATTTGACTCCATATTTTGATGCCATTAAAAGTTATGAATTTTTTACGGCATTCCATTGTCACCAGAGGGAAAGAGAATTGATTGGTAGTGGCTTGACGAGTTCTATAAGAGTGTCTTGTCGAAGTTTTCTGGAATAACTCACATATAGTTGAAGTTATATTGTTATTGCTTACATCATACATTAATTTTGCAACTTCTAATTCATAGAGTTCTTCAAAGTTTAGGAGACCTAGTTTAGAAAACAAGGGTTTTGATTTAGATCTATAATCTGCAAAATTCATAATTCTTACTGCCCTTTTAAGACTTTGATTTACCTTACTGGTTACACATTTTGAAGCATTACCCCAATTAATGAGACCCTAGTTTATATGAGGAGTCATAAAGACATGGTATAATTGTTTCAGAACGTTAGTTGATACATAATGCCTCATTTTGGCAAGTATTCCAATACCTTTTGAAATTTTTATGTTAACATATTGAGAATGTTGCTTCCAGCTTAATTTGTTATCTATAAGAACGCCTAAATATTTTATACAATCTTTCTTTTTAATAGAATGGTTATCAATTTAAATATCAATGGTAGAATCTGTTTTTTCTTCTTCGATATTATAAGGAAATTAGATTTATCAACATTAAGTGACAATCTATTAGCTGAAAGCTATGTTGACACTTTGTTAAGTTTGCAATTTACTATTGTCTGAAGGTCCTTCGCATTTTTGTGAGAATAAAAAATGCTTGTATCATCGGCAAAAACATGAAATTTAATTATATTTGAGCAAGAAGGCAAGTCATTAAGCACCCGTTCAGCACATTCTAAATGGACATTAACCATATTCTAAAATTTAGAATGTGGGCTATGTCTATCCCAGTTGGTTAACTATACCAACGGTTGATTTAGAATATGGATAACTATCCATGAAAACACCAACTCGTGGCTTTTCATACAAATTCTTCCTTGCACATGCGCAAACCAAGTCTCCAGTCTGTGCTGCGTTTCTCGCTGTTTTGTGTTTGCCACTGCTGGTTGCCTAGCCACAGAACAGATTTGTCTGGACTGGAAGTTCGTTGCTCTTCGTCCTCCTCTTTGATCAAAGCCATATTTTTCGGGTAAGTACTAGATTTACATTTTGCTAAGATGTGTAATGTCCTCAGTCTTAAACGTAAATGCTTTACCCTTTCGCATCCGCCAACACGTTTCCGTGTTTTCATTCCCATGCCCTTGACATCCGCCAACACGTTTTTGCGTTTTCCAGGTGCCTTCCATAAATGGTCATTTTGCCAAATATAGACAATTTGAACATGTATATATTGTATTCCAAACAATAGAGTGAGAAAGACTACATATGATTGGCTAGATTTCTCATAAGGGCTCAGTACTGAATATTTTCACAATTCCCGTTCAAAGTTTCAATTTGTTGATTTTGATTTTCAAGCTCAAGGAATGGCAGCCAGGCCCGATCACGACTTTGAATTTTACGATAGCGATGCTTCTAGTGAAGAAAACGACTTTAGTTCTGATGATGAAGATGAAGAGGAGCTTTTAAATGCTTATGATGATATTTTTGGCTCTTCTGATGAAGAAGAGGACACAGAGTTTGAAGGTTTCGCGTATCAGCTGAGCAAGAACATGAACTGGACGGAAGGCAAGGAGCCGATTCTTAGGCCGTTTGAAAGACGAGCAACAAATGTGATGGATGAAGCAGTGAAAAATCCAGGCATCCAAGTACAAGTAAATGCAAGCTCGCAACCCTTTGACTTGTTCAAATTGTTTTTGACGGTTGAATTTGTCAGGGATGTTTTGGTCAAATTTACAAACTTGAATGCCAAGATGAAACGACAACAGAATGGCGACAAAGGGAAGTGGGTGGAAACAACAGTTGATGAGATTTTTGCCTTTTTGGCATGTCTTATTATCATGAATGACTTTATTGCTCTCCCAAATATTCAAAGTTATTTTGCAACTGATAAAAGAAATTGTTTCTGCACGCCAACAGTATCGGAAAAATCTTCGAAAGACATCGATTTTCCCAGCTCAAAAGATATTTTCATGTTTCCGACCCAAGAGAAGTAAATCCTCTGAAAGGACAGCCGGGCCACGACACACTTTTCAAACTTAGGCCACTTCTAGATCATCTTGTCACTAACAGCAAGAACGCCTATCAGCCAAAGTAGAACATTTCAATTGATGAAACCATGGTTCCATTCAAGATAAGGCTTGCCTTCAAGCAAAGAATCGCCTCAAAGCCTGTTCGTGATGGGATAAAAATGTATCATCTCACAGAGTCGGAATCTGGATACAGCTGGAATTTTGAAATTTATTGTTGCAAAAGAGCAGGGGAAGGTGCGACTGCAGGAGAACTTGGAATTTTGGGACTTTTGGTTGCTAGGCCTTGAATATCAAGGATATAAACTATACACAGATAACTTTCACACAAGTGTTCCTCTAGCACTTTTTTTGGAAGAACGCGGTATAGGCCTGTATGGGACTCTTCGAACAAACCGAAAAAACCTGCCAAAACACTTCGTTCGAGAGCTGAAACGACTCAAAACACGTGGAGAGAAGCTGTTTTTTTCAAGTGACAATCTGATGCGTCTTGTTTGGAAAGACAGGAAGCCGATTTCTTTTTTGTCTTCCTTCCACAGCTCAAATGATGGGGATAAGGTAGAACGGAACACAAGGACTGCTGCAGGAGGCCACCAGACCATCGAAGTCAATTGCCCTGTTCTCGTCAATGATTACAACAAGTTCATGGGTGGTGTGGATAAAAATGATCAGCTTTCAAAAGTAAGGAAAGAGCAAAAACAACTGAAATGGTATTTTAGGCCTGTCATAAAGTCAATCCAACTGGCAGCCTATAATGCCTACGTTATTGAGGAGAGGGGCAATGTACGGCAACACCGTTCAGCCAGAGGAAAAGTTATACACCATGTTCTTGATTTCAAAGAACTCGTGAGGGACATGATTGGAAATGTAAGAACACCTCCAGACTCGCTAAAAAGACGTCGTTCATTTGGGGCTGCTGCTGCACATGAACAACATAGGCTCAACATTGTTGGTGTCCATTCGCCAGAGAAGGGAGAGGGGCACAACCACACATGTATGGTTTGCCATGAAAAAATCAAGCGTTGGCTTCGCGCCAATGACGAAGATAGGCCTTGTCCTTATGGCAGTCAGGCTCCGAAGACAACTTTTCGCTGCGTGGAATGCCAAGAATACTTCTGCATAACGAAGGAAAGAAACTGTTTTGTGGATTTCCATACCAAAGTTGAGTATTGGAGATGAGTGTATCTTTTTTTGAACAAAAACTATGCTTTTTTCATCTTTTCAGGCCATAAAGTTTTTACCGTAACTTTAAATTCTTGTAATTTTTTATAGATGAGAGACCAAACTAAAAAAACATAATATTCTTAAACTTCAGTCTTTTTTATATTTAGACTAGTGCCATCAGAAACTATAAATAAACTAGTGTTGTTTTTAATTGATAACAAACTTACTCTATTATTTAGCACACAAAATCATCACGGTAACAAAGTTTCATTTAGATTCAAAGCTATTGCATAGGCTATTTTCAAAATACTATGTATTGCCAATTCCCTTCAAAAAGAAAGAAGCCTCTGTACCTTTCGAGTCAAGGAAGACCATTTCTTTGGTGTTATGTATATTTCCACAGTCACCATGTCCTGGAGGTGATATGACAAAACTATATGGAAACAATGGAACGAACTGCCCATCCTGAAAGAAAAATTATAAATAAGGAAGAAGTTTTCATCACAATTCTACATGAATGGAAATCTATTAAATTTGTTGTGTGTATAAAGCATAGGCCTATATTTTCCTTTTATTTTAAATACCTTCAACAGCTCAAGAACATGAAAATGATTCCTTCTGGAGTGCAGAGCAGTCGCACAACTTAGGCAGAAATATTGCGACCACCCACAATCTAGACATCTACATACAGCTTTACTGGGGTTGGTGGTATTTTCAACGCATTCCACACACATTGTATTAGGCAGGTACCGGTTCTTTAAAAAACTTTCAAATGTGCTTTCTCGGTTGGTCTCCCATGCCTTTTCAGCTCCTATCTTTCTTCTTTCATACGTATTTTTCTTGTCTTCTTTAGCATCTAACAAAGTGGTTCCTAAAAAGGGATTTGCTGGGGCTAGATTACCAGTGTCTTTGCCATCCCGATCTGAAAATACAGAACCAGAGGATCCCAATGCGATGTCTTCATCATTATCTTTATTTCTTGATTCAGCAGTGATGTTCATGCTTTTAATAGTGACAGGAAGTTTTATTCGTTTAGTCGTGCCATTTTCTCAAACAATATTGACTGTGAGGAATGCAGGCTGAAGCGTTTTTAAGTTTTTCCTTCCGCTTGGCCTCCTCCTTTGGGGAGCCATTTTGGTTCATTGTATTAGCAACTTGTTTATGGTCAGAAATTAACTTTCCTTTAACATTTAGTTTTATATCTTGACAGGTCTGTGTTTTAGTTTTATTTAATATTTCATTTATTCCTTTCCAAATTTTTGAGAGTCATTCTTAAAGTCCTTAAAGTATGATGAGTAATAGTTCTTTTTACTTGACCTGATTACGCGATTAAGTGTATTACAAAACATTCTATATCTTTCAAACTAAAAGTCATCTTTTGTTTTTATAAATTTTTAAGAAGTGCATTTTTGTTGAAATTTATTTAAGAATGCCCTTGGTAATCCAGGGTTTCCGCTGTTGTCTCTTTAAACGTTTTGATTTAGACTTTAAAGGGGCGTATTTGTTTAATAGTTCTAAGAACTTGTTTTGAAAATGTTCATAATTAGAGTTAATTTCAGAATTATGATTATTATTGTCACAAAAATTAATTTGCTCAGCTTCTTGTATATATGCTTCTATATTGAAATTTCGATAATCTCTATACGTGGTATTATTTTGATATTTATGTTTACTTAGTTGATTTCCGAAAAATGCTAAATTTGGTAAATGATCAGATATTTTATCAATTAAATTACCGCTTATAGTAGAAGGGTCTAGTGAGTTCATAAAGATGTTATCTATCAAAGATGTTATGCTTGGCATTTTATTCTTATCTACCGAGGGAGAATTGAGGAGTTTAGGGAACTCATGATTATCATAGTAATTAAAATTTGAAAAGTTAGTTATATTGTCAGTTCATCAAGCTGATAAAGTACTGAAAGATCACGATTTCACCAATTTTGATAAAGAACATCCAAATTACTCTACAAGAAGCAAGAAAGTTATCGGGAAAATGAAAGACCAGCTTGGCGGTGTGGGAATGAAAGAATTTGTTGGATGGAGATCAAAGATGTATAGCTGTCAAATCGATGATGGAAATACAATCAAAAGAGCAAAAGGAATAAAAAAGTATGCTGTGAAGAAGCAAATGAAGCATGAAGATTATGTGAAATGTTTGATGGAAATGAGAGTTGATGCACACACTCAACGCAGCATTTAATCACACTGTCATACCATATACACTAAGGAAAGAAAGAAGACATCGCTGAATCCCTTTGACAATAAAAGATACATTATTGGCGATGGATTTAACACGCTGCCATATGGGAATTATTCGCTAGAAAGACGCTGGGAAGAAGAAAACATGGATTGAACATTAAACTATTTTAACAAACTGTTGTAACATTATTCTAAATTAAACTGTTGTAAAATTATTCTAAACTATTTTAACAAACTGTTGTAGCATTATTCTAAACTATTTTAACAAACTGTTGTAACATTATTCTAAACTATTTTAACAAACTGTTGTAACATCATTCTAAACTGTTGTAACATTATTCTAAACTATTTTAACAAACTGTTGTAACATTATTCTTAACTATTTTAACAAACTGTTGTAACATCATTCTAACCTGTTGTAACATTATTCTAAACTATTTTAACAAACTGTTGTAACATCATTCTAAACTAAACTGTTGTAACATTATGTAACAGGCGATTTCTTACCAGCAGACGATTTCTTGACAGACTTCTTCACAAGATCGGTAGTTTCTTCAGTAGCTTTTCTCTTAATTCCTCTCATGGAAGATTAGCAGTATCTTTTGCAACTTCTCCAACATTCTCACCAGCTAATATCCAATCGACTGCCTTCCCTCCTTCTTCTTCTAAAACAGGCTTCAAAATTTTCTCCGCAGCTTTTACACCTTGTTTCTTTATTGTTGGCATTGCAGCTTTAACAGCTCTTTTAAAAATAGATCCAGCTTTTCTGAAAATACTACCTACTCCTCTTTCACGCCGGTAGGTGTAAAAATACAGAGTTGATTTGTAAATTGGGAAATCAAACATGTTTCCTTCTAAAGTGTAGCAAGAATGTTGTCTTTGTTTTGTAGAATTGTACCTCTTTTCCCAACTCGCTGTAGACTGTTATAGTGAATTTGTTGTTATCGCTGTATAACAATGGATAGTAGAACAAATTTTCAAATTCCACAAAATTTACAACTTGCTTGTTAATTTTCAATGGAATGAAGCGTAGCAGTGGCGTGCTAATTTTTCCAACTACTCGATAGTCTAACAGCAAGCAATATATTCTTCCCTTCTACGTTGACTTGGAAATGTTCATCACCCACCACATCAGTCGTTCTTTCGATTGCGTTGAATACATCATCTGTTAATGGTTTGTCTAGATAAGTTCCAGTAAATGGACATGGTGTCCATCTCACATCTCTGTAATAAACATTATTCATGTTATTATTATATTCTTATGTAGCTTCAACGAAACCAAACAATTTACACAAATCTTTTCCCAATGTAACTCTTTTAACATACTTTGGAAAGGTTATCTTGATTTTTGAATCTACAATTGAAAACTGTGGCAGACCTTTGTAAGACAAACCTAATTCTTTTACATATTCTTTTACTCTTCCCTCTTGCGGGCGAATGTATTGATTCATAATTGAAACTATTTCTCTCATTGTTAATTTGTGAACTACATCTCCCTCTGTGATTTCACCAATAAAGTGACTAAGACGTACATAATACTCGCGCTTATCAGCTGCTTGATTCCATTTCTTTGTATATTCATCAGATATTACCCATCTCACATTCAAATCTTCAAAACCAACCTTGTCAGTACCAATTTGGAAAAATCCCATCATTCGCCAGGGTTCATATTACCCATATTTGAATTCTGCAGGATTAAATACAAATCTATCACTAAGTTCGTAGACCATTTCCACTAATGCCACCTCCCATTTTCTATGTAAATGTAATTGTTTTTTAAGTTTTATTGCTGAATCTGAATCATTGGTACATGTAAGATAAAAGTCATTAATCATCTTTGCTGAAAAACAAGTCAATCTGACAATTGTCTTCAAATTTATCTGATATATCTTCCAACGTTTCCCAGTTGATGATTTTAATATCAAATGATTTTATATCAGATCTTGTTACTCTATAGGATGCAGGATTTATAGTTGATCTATGAATCGATTTCGAATCGTCAATAACTAGACCCAATAGAGGAACAGCATCCTTACTTATAATGAAATCACAACAAACAGCAAACACTTTTTCATTCTCATCTTTTTCTTTTAGATATAGCGTACAAGCAATCATGCTACATTTCCAACTGGTATCCACTGGAAGTGGATTAACAAAATCTACATGTCTATTATTTAAAGTTACATTCATATTATTGGTCTAATTCTAACTGTTAGGGATGTTTCTCCAATATATTGCTTTGCAGAATAGAGAGATGTTAATTTTATAGGATTCCCATTATCATCTGCCAATCTTATTGGAATTTGTTGAAACTGCAACCTCTCCAGTGGTGTGAAAATTATATTCTTTGGAGCATAATATCTACATATGTATCTAGATCTGTATCCTAAAATGTTAGTTTTCTCAAAACTCGTCTTTTCTCAATACCACCAGGATAGTTAATTTCCAATAGATCGTATTCTATATTTATAGATGTATGTTCATTTAGATGAACACCATCCTTTATTCTACTCAAACAGTTGATCTTTCCTCCGGCTAACGGATCGCCATCTGCCTTCTTCTTATATACAATCAGATACATAGCCTGATGAGGTTGTATGCTGTCAGAAGTCTTGTATTCAAAGTATGTCAATATTGAACCATTTGGCAAAGTGTGATTCATTTGATCTTCCAAACCGAGGAAATGTGCCAAAGGTCTTGAAAATTTCATGAGAAGTGCACTAGTAAATTTCATGCTTTCCTTGATATGTTGAATATCCAAATGATTTCAAATCATCTTTCATTTCAAACTGTATCTTTCCACCAATCAATGATACTGATAACATGTTTTTCAGCTCATAACCAAACTCAGGGAAATTCAATACCCTGTCATTGAAAAGCCTTTTGAATTCATAATATATGAGAGTATTATCGCGTGATTCAATAATTTCTTTATCAAGATAGATTTTTTCATTAAAAAAAATCATTTATACCACAAGTAAGCAAATTCCCCTCTTCATCCGTGACTGTTACATACTCATTTGCTTTTTCTCCTCTATCCGGCAACGTCATTTGGAACAATGCCATTTCCCACTTTCTCTTATTGTTTAATTTGAAATATGTGAGGTAAATCAACTGTGAAATCTACTAATTTCATTCTATCAGTAGCAAATCCTGAAGGAAGAACCAAGTCAAATTCTTCATCAATCATATTGTCTCCAATCGGCTTTCAGCTACCCACTCATCAAATTGCGGAGGATAACCTCTCCATCTGATTAAATCGAAGTTTTTGCCCCTCTTCTTCTTAGTTTTCAACACTTGCTCGACAAAAAATGTTTTTGGAAGATACACACACTGTAGCTCTTCTTTATAGAAACGATCAACTATCTTTTCACCTTGTAGATCTTCAATTTCATACATTACTGGATATCTTTCTTTGAAGACTTTACTGATCTTGAATATTTCTTCAGTGTAATTTTGCAAGTAACCTTTCTTAAACATTCTCCTCTTCAAACTCAATCTTATATAATCTCCATTTTTGAAAAGCTTTTTATTTTTTTCTGTTTTCTTCTTTAAACAGTCTTTTTTGAACAGTGTCAACATTTTCTTGGTTGACTTCAGAAGGTCTCATACCAATAGATCTGTGGTATGTATTATTGTATGAGTTGACAAAATCTTGCAAATTATCAATGTATCTCAGCGTATTTCGTGCTGTAAAGTATCTATACATTCGTCCTTTCAATGTTCTGTTAAATCGTTCAACAATTGCTGCCTTTACTTCAGTATTTGCAGCGTAAAATCCAATACTGTTTTTCTTCAACAAAGCTTGGAATTCTTTGTTTATAAACTCGCTGCCTTTATCGGATCGTACCTTTTTAGGTTTTCTTTTGGATAATATTTCTTTAAATGCATTAACAATTTCTTTTGCAGTTTTTCTTTTTCGAGGTTTTACCCACGCATACTTGCTAAAAGTATCAATACAGCATAAGAGGAATGTAATATTGTCATTTTCTTTTTTCAAATGTGCAATATCAACAAGCTCGCATTCCCATAAATAATCAATGTTATTGGTTAGTATCCGCTCCCGTTTAAAGTTCTTCCTACTTGGTTTGTGCAGTGAATAGGCAAGACTAGTTTTACTCCACTCTTCAACATCTTTCGTTTTCAAATTAGGAATCACTTTTTTTAATTCTCTATACGCTTTATCCAAACCCCCGAGAGAACCCGGAACAGAAGGATCAGAATATAACTTTCTTGAATCTCATAATAAATCAATTAACAATTCTAACAATTTAACATTTGTACACTTTTTTCTTTGTCGCTTTCTTTTCTTGCACTTTCTTCCTTTATTTATGATCTTTTTAGGCTTTTTCTTCACTGGTTCATCGTCAGATTTGCTTGGCTCCATGACTATCTTTTCAAAAGAATCCATTTGTACTGTCTTATAGAATTGTTGATCTCTATTTATAACCTTTTTTAGACTTGTACACCACTGAAGGAGCTTCATTAGGGAAAATATTAGTGCGAAATCTCATATCTTCTCCAATCGATTGTGTGAAATCACAAAGTAAGTAACCGTGCATTCTTGCTGTTGCATCATTGTAAATGTCAAGGAATGTTTTTGGAGATGAGGGCATTATTTGTCGTGCAAGGAATCTAATTTGACTTCTATCTCGAGGATTCTTGAAAAGAACTTGATACTGAGTATTGACAGCAAAATTTCTCATTTCTGTTCCTCTTGGAAAAGGTTTTTGCATCATAACAATGAAGTTGATGTTTAGATGAGATCTTCCTTTAGTGAACAATTTTCCCAAATCTTTATAGTTGGCAATTTCATGCATTAAATAATCAACAACAATAGTTAATCTTTTGTCCGATCTTTCGATTTCTTCGTACAAGTTTTCAGGTAGCTCAGTAATAAATCTACAATTCCCGTTAAAACTTTTTTTAATGTGCTCAAACGTACAGATTTTCAATTCCAGTTGATTTGTTCCCGAGATCCACATAAGATTGAGATATTGTCTGCCATTATCAATTATATTGTTATAATTTTTCAACAGATTTTCCACCCAAGTCATTTTGCCGCTTCCGCTTACTCCAGATAAAATCAAAGAAAACGTGCTTTAAATCTCAAATCGTAACTCATATTTATGACAAATTTTAAACATCTCATACAACAGGTAACATCTCATACAACAGGTAACATCTATTTACAACAAATTCTTAACATCTAGCTATAACATCGAACTAATATCTATAACATCGAACTAATGTTCATAAAATCTAATTTTGAACATCTCATGAATAACAGTCTAGGCAAATGCCATGATTAAATTGTTTATTATTCTGCTCAATATTTGCAGCAGATACATCGATGTGAAGAGACTTAGATGAGATAATTCATCGTACAGATTTTCAACTCTGGATTTGATTGTTTGATTTAGTCAACCATTCTTCTTCTTCAGCTCATCAAACATTGATTTCTTGATTGATTCTTTCCCTTCAGCTAGCATGTCAGTATTGACATAACTAGTGTGAAATGATCGAAATCTGAAAGCATTATGTACCATACAATCTTGCTTGTGATCAGTAGCATCAATTTGTTTTGTCCACATCTCTGTAGTTGCACGCTTTTCACAATACTCTTTTGCTTTGTTGAAAATGTATTTCAGGAGAATTTTGGCATATGCTTCTTGCACTTCAGCATCAATCTTTGTTGGATCTTATTCTTCTTGTTTCTTCTTCTTCTTTTGAATCTGGTCATCATCACTCGCTGGTCTTTTGCGGGATGGTTGAGGAAGCATCTTCAGCTCAGCCACCTTTCCATGCAATGCTTTCAGCGTTTCTTCTTTTAGATTTATTCCAGTTTTAGTTGGCTTGAACAGGTTCATATTCTCAATTTTCCATCTTCGGATTCCAAGACAGATCTGTAGAGGGATATCATCATCTTTTTGCAGATAGATTTCCAGCTTATCCTCATACGCTTCTTCTTTACTCAAAACTTCAGTGTATAGTGTTAGAAACTGTGTGATCCTGCCACCATACTGCTTTGATTGAATGTGTACTTTGTTCTTCTCAAACAGACTTTCAACATCTTCTCCTTGAATTTGTAATTGATCGTTTGTGTTTTCATCAACTATTTCCAAGAGAGGAGACAGCGCTGCACGAGAAATACCTCTTGATTTTACAGCTAATGCATTTTTAATTGTATCTTTCACCACTAACAACCATTTCTTAGAACCAGACTGAACAGCAAATGATGACTTGATAAGGCCCTCTTCATCTCTAACTTCATAAATTGTAACCATGATTTTTAAGCTCTGCACTCTACGACAACTTGTTACAACTGAACTGATTTGGTTTTGCACATCGATTTTACAGATTTATCGAACGTGACGTTCGAATTATTAACCAATCAGATTGCAGGATTATTATGTCATTATCTAGGACTTTTTATTCTAGAAAGTTCCAAGCAAACAAATTACTACGTCATTTTTTAGTAACATGAAAACCAGTTTAGCAAATTTTTCTCTTCTTTCGCCTGTGTTTTCTGGTTGTTTTCCTACCACCATTATGTTGCTTTCTACGCTTTCTTCTCACACCACCACCAGCTAATTTCCTTAAACCAGTCTCAACTCCTAAACCAGTTGCAGCTATGGCACCACCTTTTGCCGCTGCTTTTGCTCCTTTTAATGCGAATTTCTTTAAGGCTTGTTTACACTGCTGCTCGCGCTAATGCAGACCACATCTTTGTGAGATTTTCAAATGCTGACTTCCTTTTATAACCACCTCTCATCAACTCGGTTTCTTCCTGACCACCATCATTTTTTAACATATCATCAATAATCATTGAAGCAATAATAGTTCCTGCCATTGACGCCATTATTTGAAATCGGATTTTTTAGGATATGCAAATTTATTCAGCGTTTTCTTTGGTACCCCAGCAGTTCTCCAGACTTCTGTAGGGATAAATTGTAAAGGTTTATCTTTTTTGCGCCCCTTTTTCCTAATTCTCGGTTTCAATTCGCGTTGCAAGCCTGGTAATGGTGTAATACCAATCGCTGTTTTGATGATCCAATTTTGAAGGTTTTTTAAAAAGACCTTTACCTCTAATTCTCTTTGTACGCTGTTTCTTTCTACCCTGACTCTTACGCTTACCCATCTTTAATTACTAGGTGTATGCATTGTATTTATAAGAGATTTGAGATGACTTAGATATTCTTGTAAACTTTTTTCAGATTTTCTTAGAACTTTAATATACTTTTCTTGATCTTCCCATATTACCCATTTATTAGACAGGAAGCAATACAAGAGTTTCGCCAGTCTACCATTACCATTTGGAAAAGGATGTATTTGTAAAAACTTTCGCAGAAATTTGTGAGGTTGAATATTTCTATCATCCAAGAGTTTAGCAAGTTCTTTCTCAATATCTTCAGGTCTACAATATTCAAAGTATTCTTCATTGAAACATGTTATTCGCTGTTTTTGCGCAAATTCGCCGTAGTTTTCGTATATGATAAAGAAATGCGCTTCTTTTATTATACTAATTGTTAATCTGCTGGTATATTCTCTTATAGTTTTTAAATAGATATAGACATCATGTAAATCATCAACTTCATTTTCTGTTTCATTAATTGAATTTAGCATTATTTCTATATAATTGAATGTAGTCATTTAAAACAACTTAACAATATAACATGAAGCAATCAGAGTCAATTAGTAGTTTTAACCTCAATCTCCTAATGCTTTATCGTTGATTCTCACAATTAACTCTTCAGCAAGAGATAACCCTGTTGCATCGTTTTTCTCGGAAATCAGATTGCTGAATCATTAGAAACTTTCCCGAACTTTCCCTTTGCATAAGATTCTAAACAATGAAATTGTGGGAACTTCCCTTTGATTATTTTTATAAAAACATCTCGTTTTTAAAGAGTTGATTATGGCTATGCATAGGAAATGTTGGACGCTGGTTGAAATTGAGTATATTCAAATATCTCCTGAATAAAGATGTCTACGAAGACTTAGTTGTTTTGTTGGACGAGGGGAAACTTGTTTTGAACATGAATTCATGTGTTGAACATAAACTGTTAGCAGATAAGTGGAAACATGCATATTTTTGATGAAAGATACATTGCTTAAGTTATCATTAAACAGTTGTTGCGTCACCATGCCATAACTTGATGTTAATTCTGAAACTGGAATGATGTTGGAATGGTGTTGCCGAGATATCGAACATTTGCAAACGTATTGGTATGCCATCGTTTAATATAGAACAATTTGAAGTGCCGAAAGCAACATCCCACAAGCCATAAGATGAGTTGAAAGAACATTATAAATTTTTAGAAGAAACTGTGTTAATTGAATGTTAGTTGAGTTTCACGAATGTAGCGAAATAACTGTTTTTCCCAAAATAAATATAAATATAATCATATTAAACATATAAACAGCATAATAAACATATAAACAAACTAAAATACATTCTTACAGTTAAGTTATATTGCCTCGTTATCCTGCTCCCAGTGGTTAATCAGCCGCATGTCTGCGTCCCAATCATTGGACATAGAGTCTGAAAAAGAATATATAACATATAAAACATATAAAACATTTAAAACACACAAAACAATATAGTACCTTATTCTGTTGTTATTCCTCCCGATCTTGTTTTTAAATATTCTTTTGATCTTCATTTGATTGGGTAGAATTGAATTAAATCTTGAATCATTTCCATTTCTGTAATCAAAATAAAAAATTGTTTGAAAGATGTGCTACTTTCGAGAGGTTTAAATTTGGTGTTCGTGTAATTTGAGTGTTCATGTGGTCTGGATTATATATATATATGTAAAACTCAGACTGAGCACGGTCTATGATATAACGCCAACCACGTGAGGTTTAAGATAAAACACAGAGCGGGTGAGGTCTATGATAAAACACAGACTGAGTGAAGTCTTGACAAACAGTATGATGAACACTATTTAATCGTATTTACTTATGTTGTTAACATTGTATATCTTAAACAGGAGACTTGAATAAAGATGAGGGAAACATTTAATTCATACTTACTAGTTTCTTTGACTTTCTAAATCTAGAAAAATGAAGCAATATCAATTATTAATTTGAGAAGAATTGAAACAGGAGTAGGATAGGAGAATTGAAACGGGAGTGGGATAGGAGAATTGAGCCGAGAGCAGGGAATTTAAATTGAGGCGGGAAATTCAAATTAATTTATGAAACAATTATACATTGCTTGTGAAACAATTATTTAATTAAAGAATAGTACTTACCGCTTTTATTCTCAGCTTGAACTAATTAAATTCCTTTGTGTGAAAAGATTAAATTTCTTTGTGTGAAAGGGATTTTCCTCTGGCGTAAGGGGAATCTCTGGGAATCCTCTTCACGTGCAGTGCGGCCCCTAAGATCTGCGCTGCGAATCTGACGCTGGGGAGGAGTCTTTAGTAATTAAACTCTTGTCAATCTTTAGTAATTTATTATGTCGCGTAGCGGAATCTCCGGGAAACCTGTTCACGTGACGTGTCGCCACTGAAGTCTGCGCTGTGAATCTGATGCTGGGGAGGAGTCTTTTGTAATTAAACTCTTGTAAATCTTGAGGAATTGAATTTTAACAGTTTCTATAGAACTTATAACAATCTAAATTTTTACAACTTTAAAAACAATTTATAGATATTCTATTATAGTACTAGAATGTTTCGGAGAAATTAAAAACATGTCTTTTATTTATATAACTTTTTATGCTTTTCCAAATTTTCTTGAGTTATACATGATGTTAGACATAGAGGACAGTAAAAACGTTTTCCATGACGTTTATGTCCATCCTGACCTGCAAAAAGACGACTCAAATTCTTTATCCAAGAATAGTGACTCTCACCATCCCCGTTGGTTGAATGATGAAGTTTAGTTATTCTTACTGGTTCAATTTCGCCATCTTCATCCGTATAGATTTTCATTGAAATGTTGTTGTTTATTTCAAATGTATCAATCATCTTTTCATTGTCTGCTTTTACTGAATATGTCAATCCTTCACAATTAAGTTCATCCGAGTATGGGTAATACTTTGCAACTCTCTGTGGATTTGTTGCTTGTGGATGTAGGGCGGATAGAATTGCCCAGATGAAGCATTTATCGTCTTCGTTCTGCACATTGATAACAGCTTTCTTGTTTTGGATGTATGTAGGTAGTTGTAAATACTTTCCACAACGTATAATTTGAGAAATTAATATAATTGATGGAGTTGAATGTATAGACATCATGTGGCATCTCATTTTGATTCTTGTGCTGAAGTGTTTCTGACAAACATCGCAAGAAAATCGAGTTCTCTTCTTCGATGAAATTGATTGAAAATCTGCTTCTTGACTACTTCTCTTCATAATTAATTTCTAACTAATTCCGCTTCGATTTTCATAAACGATTTGAACGCTACGTTAACCAATCAGATTGTAGGATTTCTTGTTTCTAGAATCTTCTGGAGCATTCTGGAAACTTCTAGAAAGTTCTAACGAATCAGATTGGAGGTTTTCTCGTTCCTAGGATCTTCTGGAACATTCTGGAAACTTGTAGAGTCAAACCGATTGTAAAGGTTGTCAAATCAGAAACGAGGCTAGCAGTTTCAGACAAGACCCACAAAACCGTCACACTATAGCGCGAGCTGATGATGTTACTGGAGTCGGGGAATCTTGAGGTTGGAGAAACCAACACGCTAGATCCATAAAAACTGTCACACTATAGGAATACTGGAATATTTGAATGCTGGAATATTGGAATATTGGAATGTCGAATTTTCTCGAAACCAAGAATTTATGTCGAATTTACTAGTTTTGGACATTCCAATATTCCATTCCAATATTCCAATATTACATTCCAATATTCCACCTTCCAGGTTTTCAAGATACCCGAATTTCGCTAATGATATTGATTGTCCATTTACTACTTCATTATTTAATATATTATTGATGATGTCAATTTTCTCCCTTATATTCATTTCTAATAGGGAGGCATGACTGATGATTAACTGTTGTAAGAACGTTTTTCTTGGTTGATCGTTATTTTCACAGTCAAATAAGAAGTGTAGTTCGTCATCTATAGGTTTTGAATCCTTTTTACAGCAATCAAAAGTAAGCATAGACTGTTCTACATGGTTATTTTTATTTGCATACCTTCCTGTCTCGATTTTTAATTTATGTGCACTGACAATAAGTCTAGTTAAAGCTGTTTTATGTTGTCTTAGTTCTACATGTAGCAGATATTTACTTATTTCAGGTTTACTCTTAAAGTTTCCATTGAATTTCATCTTTGATGAATTTTTTATTTCTTTAAGCCATTTTCTTTCAAATTCACTTTTGAGATATTTACCACATATTCTTTTTATCAAGCTGTTATTCTTTTTAGTTATGTTTTTACTCAATAGATTTTCCTTGCTATATGTTTTAATTCTAAGTCTATTAGTATCAATTTCTGCATCGCTAAACAATTTTTCTTTGATATTATACCAAGACGTTTTTGCTGATTGGTTTAGTTCTAGTGCTTATCTTAGTAATTTGTTTCTATTTTGATTTATATAATCATAAAATTTCAAAGAGTTTACATCCATATCAATTTTCAATGGCTTAATATTTAATTCTCCTAAAACTGCAGCATTGGTTGTATTTCTGTGTACCCCCAAAATATGTTTGCAAAACATTGTTTGAACCTTTTCTACTTTGCTATTTTCTTTTGATTGGTAGCCCCATATTTCAGACCCATATAATAAAATTGGTTTAACATTACATTTGAATACCTCAATCATAGTTTTAACGTTTACATAATCTTCCGTGGATATTTTAAGTACCAAAAATAGAGCTCGTTTGGCTCTTACAGGAAGATCTTCTATTGTAGTGTTGAAGTTTCCATTACAATCAAGTATAAACCCAAAATACTTATATTGCTTCTTAACTTCAATATCTTTCCCATTTATTTTGTATATAAATTTCTTGTTGAGCTTTTCTGTTTTATCGAATATCAGGGCTTTCGTTTTATCTGTATTTACATTATATTTTCAGTTCATGCAAAACTTTTCTTGAATTTCCAGGCTTTTCTTCAAGCCAGTTTCTGTTTTTGGCATTAAAACTACATCATCAGCCCATATTAGGCATGGTACTTTTACATCTGCCATTAAAGCCAAGCGTGAAGCACTGATAAGCTACAAGGAGGAACCCACTGCCAAGAATCTAGCTGCTTTGAAAACTGCAAGAAACAACACACAAAGAGTTGCACGTCGTTGTGCCAATAAGTACTGGTTGAACCTGTGCAAGAGCATCCAAGAGTCTGCTGATAGAGGAGACATGCAAGGTGTCTACGAGGGCATGAATTTCTTCATACACATTAAATGACTTCAAGTTCTGCAACTCAGCAGATTTGGCACTCTCTACTTGGCTTGTATGATTTGACTGAGTATGAGCTATTGCTAGATTAGGAATCTCCGCTTCAAGTTCTTGATCAAATGGCTTCCATTCTTCTACTTCTTTGTCAAAGATGGCTTCATTTTCCACTTCATCTCGAATGTTCAAGTATACTCTATTCTTGCCAGTTGCTTTACCACCTCTGCTTATCATTGTGCTCTTTCTCCAAATATCAGAGTCTTTAAGTTTATACATGAATGTCTGATTAGATTGCGGTAATAAAAGTCTCATTTTCTTTGACGGCTCAGTAGTTTGTCTCTGCTCTTTTGAATTAGCTATCAACCCCTTCTAAATCTAAATTATCCTTGTTCGGAATTTGTGTATTGTTTCTGTCGATATGCACTGAATGAGAAGAAACTTCCACTGGTTGATCTCTCGAGTCTGAATCGGCTGTTTCAGCATTTGAATTAGACTCTGATGCCACTTGCTGAGCATTTTCCTGCTGCTTAGGAAAGTTGTCTTTACGAACTTCACTGTACTCTTCTCCAAAGCGAGTTATGCGGTAACAGGGAACTCTAACATACACATTATCATGTCTTATGTACACCACTTTGCCGTCTTGTCCAATGACCTTACCAGGACCTCTGCACCTTTGATCATCATGCTTGTAGAAAACTTTTTCCCCTGTTTCGAACTGTCCTCTAACTGCTCGAATTTATACTCGCAGGGCTTTTTGACTTCTGACTGAACTCCCAGCTTTGCTAAAGGCTTGTCTTCTAGCATGTAATGCATTCAGATGCTTTGCAAATTGCTCACTTATTGTTGTCCCCTCTAGGGCCGGGGGCTGATCGACCATAACTGATGACAAATTTGGATTTGAACCGAAGATAAGTTGGTAAGGACTGTAACCATAAAACATCTTTAGGGTATTTTTGGCATTTATTCCCCATATAAGTGCAACATCTAAATGCGTTTCAGGGTTTTCTTCCAAGATCTTTGATACACAGTCATCAACAACAGCATGATTGCGCTCACACAAACCATTTTTCCAAGGACTATAAGCAGCGGTGTTTAGGACTTCAATATTTAGGTTGGCACACATGTCCTTGTATTTTTCATTTGCGAATTCCCAACCATTATCAGCAATGAATTTTCTTGGAGATCCTAATCCACTTCCAATCCACAGTAACATTATCTGACTGAGTATGGTTTCGGGTTAATCGTTGCGAAGGACTGGAAGGCTAAACCTGGTAGCTACGTCAATGAGATGAAGAAAGTAAATACCAGGTCGCCAGACTTTGGGGTTCATAGCCACTACCTCACTGAATTCTGTTGCCATGGGTAGACTATCCATTGAATCTATCAAAATCACTAAATGCTTCATAAGCTTCAGCCAACGCATGCTTCAGCCAACTCAACTGTCAATAAATCTACCATCTCAACATACGGAGAACGATCTATGACTCTTTATCTGGGGCTTCGCTGACGTTCCTATTCCTATACTTGGAGCTGATTTTCTTTCTCATTTTGGTCTCACAGTAAATGTACGTGATCGTGAATTGCTGAACACTAATACTCGTTTAACAATACATGGTATACATAGTTCTGTCACATCACCAAGACCTATTTTTGCCATCCCTGCAATGCCATCACCTTATAAAGAAATTTTACAGAAATTTCCTTCCATTACACGACCATGTCATCAAGAATCTGACGTAAAACACAATGTCACACATCACATTCGCACTCGTGGCCCACCTGTCTTCAGTCGACCTCGCCACCAGGACTTCATTTCAATAGAAAAAGTTTAGGTTACCCAATCTGCAAGTTTCTCTGGTTTTCCCCTGTCTATTACTGTCCTGTGTTGACAATTGCACAATTGTTCAATCCAACAATTACTTGTAATCTCCTATGTTGAAAGATTCCTTACCATCGCTTGTCACCTTGAAATAGTTGGCAGCTGTGATGTTGACAGATCTAATTGTGCATTTGTGTAAGTACACCATGCATAAACAGGAAGCACCCAATTATTCTTACTTGTATAAAAATAAAAATATCATTGATTTAGTTTAGTTCAGTATATTGCAAACATCATGTTATCCATGTCTGTGTCATCTCTTTTAATGTGACTTCCGTCAAATTCACCAATTCAACAAACATTTCAATGACGATGAAAATAAAAAGTTAAAGAATCTTCATCGAAGAGAAATATGGAGGCTACAATTACAAAATCTCTACGATTGTAATGTTTGTTGAATTGGTGATTCGACGATGTAATGGGTCAATTTCTTGCATTAGTTCTCTCACATCATTGCTTTAGAAAGGTGTTTCATTGTCATTGATTAACAATGGAATACCGTGTGTTGCAAATATTTCTCCCAGTTTAGTAATTGTGGATTTGGTTGATGTAGAAGTAACAATTTCAACTTCAGAGAATCTTCTATAGGCATCTATGACGACTAACAAATATCCCCCAGTTAGTAGAGGTCCACAAAAATCAACATTCGCTGTGTGCCAAGTGGATGGAGGTAATTGTGTCATCTATAATAATAATAATAATAAATTTATTTTACGTTGGCTTTACATAGCTACATAAATTTATCCAAATGAAAGCTGATTAATGTCAACTATTTAAAACATACTTATTTAAAACAATATATAAAATCCTTATTATAACCGTATATACAATTGGTAAAAATCCATAGCTTAAAATCTGATACATGAATTCTGTAATAACTTCTTGATAAAACCCGAAAAATAATCATTCTATAAAAACCAAGTTTTTGGATGAAAGACTGAAATATTTTGCAGAAGCAATCGCCACTAATCTAATTCTTTTTTCTGGCACAAATTGGATGGGATGGCACAAATTTCAATTGTCACATTTGTTTGATTTTCTCGTTTTAAAGATCTTCCCAAATTTTTAGAATTTTTTTTGTTGAGAAGCAAATTATTAATTTTAATATTCATAGAAAATATATAAATTCTATTTATGTAAATAGTCGGATTTAATTAGTTTTATAAACGACTGTACTATGTAACCAACTTTAAAGACGTTTGTTACTGTTATTATTACAATTATTATTATGGAAATTCTGAAGTTTTGTACAGCTCAAAACTATTCAATAAAATTATTGATTTTCTCTGTTTTTGTAGAAGAGTTATATGTTTCTTGAGGAGAGGAGCTTATTTATGAAATGAAGAAGAAGTACAGCAAGGACGAAAGAAGACCAACTAGGTACGTTTTAAGTCCCTAAAAAATCTCTGAATCGACTCTACAATCTTGGACTATTCTCACTATTTTTGAAACTTAATATTCAATTTTGTCATAAATATTCATAAATGGTACAAAATAAAAATTAGCAAATGCATGATTAAAAAAGCAAGACTTCCCGATCATATTTTCGTCATCAACGCTCATCGTGGAAAACTTAGGCCTCACAACTGCACTCATTGCGCTTGCCCGCAACCGCTTCTACCCTAAACTGTTGTTCTAATATAACTTTAAAGCTTAGAAAGCCTCCTCATATTGCAATAGTTCATAGTTTCTATGTGTGTGCGTTGGATATCTGGGAGGTCATAAAAGCTCGCCTTCATTATCGTTTATTCAAGGTTTATCCTTTTGAAGTTAAGCGTTCACTTTTCATAAATGTTATGTAAGCAGTGGCGCCATATTTCTATTGGTCTTTCTAAACCAATCAGAATGCCGAAACGCTTGATACGTTTTTCTTTCAAAATAGCCCTGGGAACGAGGTTGAGATGAGTTCAATCACCTTTTTCTCTACGACCTGCCTAACATAGTGATAGTTCAAGATATTTAGTGCGCCAACGACTTTCCGGATTTCATGACAGTTCCAAAATAAATGTCAAGGTATAGGTGGGTGTGACAACAGAGCCACAAGTCCCTCCATCCTTGCTTTAAACACTATATTTCATTTCATATTTCATTATATTGTAACACAATCCAGTACAAGGTCTTGCAGGATGACGTTTACTGTCACAAAGACCAGTTAGTCGCTCTCACAGCATGGATGTTTCTGCAGCTCTTTAGAATGTGGGAAGCTTCTACTGTGATTTAATAACAACTGTATGTCGCTGCTACCCTGGGTGATGTCTATGCACGGACGATGCACCAAGCAAAAACTTTCTCCTGAAACACACTGGAATTCTTTACTTCATAATAATGAAAGTTATTTATATCTTATCTCAATACAATAATGACAGTCAATATATCAGACGATTTCTTTTCTTAGATCACAACAAGACTCAGGGGGTCACCTTGCCTTAAACCTCTCTGAAGAGATGTCTTCGCTTAAACACCTGAAATTGCTAATATCTATGTATATGTATACCATGTATGTCTCGGAAACACAGAAGAAACATTGAAGTTGTTTCTGACGGAACAGGTTTCATCCTTTCTAGTGGAATCTTTAGCATACCACACTATACACAGTAACATTTGATTAAATATTGTGCTGTGCGACAGATTCCATTGCGTTAAGCACTTTACATAACAGGTCACAACGTTACCCCCACCCCCCCAGGGGCCAGGGCTTACTTTAAGGTAACCTTGGGTTTTTGGCAGACTGTCCAAATTCCAAAAACAGTAGACTTAGAGAGCAGAAAAAAGTTTCCTATAAAAAATCACGGCTGCCGAAAATCGTAGGCTGGTAGATTAAAACTACCGTTATCTTGGCTGACACACCTTGTGAATTTTGTTTGAGCATGCATCGTTCTTGAGGATGCCAAAAATTTCTAAAGACAGCCCGCGATATTGCGAGAACATTGCAATCGCGATATTGAGCATTTTGTGAGCTGTGAAAATTGACGAAATTTTTCAACATGTTCTTCTAAATGATCTTATGCAGCGTTATGTACAACTTGGAAACATTTTCTAGATGATGAGATCATCCCTAAATGTTTGAACAAAACTGTGAAATTACTATTAAACATATTTTTGCTCTGCCAAAGTTCTTGCACTTGTCAGCAGGACGGTGAATTTAAAATAAGGCACAATACACAATAGGTGCTACCGATATCATTGGCTCAGCAAGCTGTTCATCTGTATAACAGCAGAGGATTTACATCATATAATATCAATTGTCATTTATACACAAAGAAACTCTTAAGCTACAATTGTTACAATCTTTCTCTACAAAACAAAATATACAAAGTAGAAAAATCATTTAAGTTTAAAAATCACTTTACTTATACTGCTAGCCCATTGTCGCTTATCATCCAGTGTGTGTCTTTGTGGATGGTGGTTAGTTGCATATTTCAAGGGGAATGTTATTCCAAGCCTTTAAATGCATTCGTAATCAGCAGGATTCTGGGAATGTCCAAAAGGATTCTTTAAGAACTGCCTATGGCAAAACTGAGTGGTTTTAATTGGGCTAAGGTCTTTGCGAAGGCTACATCTTGTCACCACACTTATTTCACTACTACTCAGAATCTATAAAATCAAAAGAATCTACAATGTGAAATGCTCTTCCCAATTTTGAAGGAACAATCTCAATAGGTTTGGCAGAAAGTTAACCTAAGATATGCTGACAGGGACAGACATACTGGAAGTGTGGGGGGTGTCACCGTCCCCCCCCCTCCCTCCAACGTTCTAATCTCATTTAGTAAACTTTGGTCTTGTTTGGTAAAATATTTCTGGGAATCATTTTTAGTTAGTTTATAGTTTTCATTTTTAGGCTCTAAAAGCATTGAAGTTGTCTATTCTGATTCCCTGGCACTAGCTTTCCTTCCCATCTCTGCCAATATTTTTCAAGAAAATATAACCAAATTTACACCATTCCACATCATCATTTCCGTTTTGAAAACTCAATCTCTGCATCATTGGCTTTCGCATCATCTAAGGATAAGCAGCCTTTTGATACGACACCAGATGTAAGTCACAAGGACCAGATGTCTTTGCTTATAGGGTATGCAACTGAAGATTTTGAGGTTCACGGGCATCTGCTCAACATCACAATACCATCAGACAAGACTGGAGATGGTTTTGAAAGGACGGTAATCAAGTGCCTAAATGAGCTAAATTTGCCCACAAGTGGAGTGTGCTTCCAGTATTACGATACCACTGCTTCCATGCCTGATATCTACAAAGGTGCTCAAAGTAAACTAAATGAACATGACTTGGACATAAATCTAATCTTTATGTAGAGCATGATTGTAGTGAGTCCAGTATAGCAGATGATTTTTTTCTACCCTGCAACCATTGTACAACTTCATGACCAAAAGCACCTCTCGCTTTCAAAAGTAGAAAGATAATCTGATGGAACTAGAGGGTGCATTGTTGCTAAAAAGCTTGGCTGCATTGGGACAAACACCTTGGGCAGGAAGAGCTAAGGCTATATAAGTTGTTTTATCATGCCATAAACGTCTAATTCATCTGCTGGAAGAAATGAGATCCTGGAACGAGTATGATCGTGATGCATGCCTTACTGTGAATAACCTATTAGGGAAGCTGAAGTCATTTGAATTTTTCCTAAGTTTAATTTTCTTCTAGAATATCATGCATGCGCCAAAACAAGAGGTGACTGAAGTGCAAGAGATTTAGTTTAATATAGTCAATGGTATTGACTTAAAGAGGAAATGAAACCAAAATTTATTTTCACTTAATCGTTTTCTACCATAAAAAATACCCAGAAAAATAATTTTTTTATTTTCTATCTAACGAGAAAGCCTGCAAAAAAAGCGCTGAAACGTATCAAAACTGCCAGATTTTTTTCAATAAGAATTGAGATAGGGGCTTGGGCACGAGCTATTGACTCTGATGCAAAGTTATGGACAAGTGATAAAAAATTCCCTCAATTGTGAGTCTGTTAGAACGTGTATAAAAATGTCTGGTATAGAATAAGAAAGCTCATCATTGTCAGAAATATCGGCAGAGGAAGAGGAGGGAGCAGTTGCAGTTTATGGTGGTCCAGTCAACCATACCAGTTCGAGCCTCTAGCAGATAGTGACTCAAGTAGCGAAGATGATATTGGCAACCGCAACCACAATGGCCTAACTCCTGCAATGTTAAGAGAGATCTGAAGGGATGTGGAAGTCGGCTCCTGGTAGGTATATTTTAAAGTGAAATGAAATCTTTATATCAATCAATGCTCCATGGAGATCCGTCATGTGTTGTGTATGCATGAGTTGAAATAAACAGTGAATTGTTTGCATCTTTCTCTTCAATCAGTTGTAGATGGGGAAGGTGCAGCATTGAAAATCTTGTTGGCACCCTGGAATATCGATGTTAAAGTGAGGTCAAGGAAGCACAGGGCAAACTAGAATTTGATGGTAGCATTGAGCACATATCATGTTTTACAGAACATGATGATTTCAATGCTATTTCAAATAGAACTGTGCTTAAAAATGTTGGCCCCTTGTTAAAAGACAGACAATGGTGAAAATATCGTTGACAGGCAGAGATGAGTGAGTACATAACTGTACCAACAATGTTATGACCATTCCTTCATTTTTCATTTAAATTTTAAGCATTTAATTTGCAAATGGTTTTTAAAATTAAATTATTCTAACAAAAAGTTATTTTATGCAGATATTTGCGAGCAGTTGCATATCGTTGGTTGGCAAGGTTGCCATTTGGATACATGGGATGGGATAACTCCCGTCCTCTCCCAGCTTTAGATAGGTTAAATACCCTAGCCATCTAAGCAACTGCCTAACCAAGCTTTTAAAAGTTTAAAACACAACTTTGGATCGTTAAGATCAATTTAAGACCAGACAACATTTCGAAAAATGACTGGAAATTACTAAAATTGTGACCTCATCAAAATGACCAATTTTCCCCTAAATCTCTCTATATCTTCATTGATATCAGTTAGAATCATCAAATAAATGCATATCTGAATAGAGCTAAATAAGGCCTTTCATATGATAAATAGTTTTTGTAAATTGGACCAAATTCTATATTTAGACTATATTTAGAATCAGCTACTTCCAGTGGTACTGCACATTGTGTCAAACAAATTTACATGATATGAGATGTTTAGAACATTATAATTGACTTGTTATTCTGTTTTATTATGTATGCTTACCTATAGCACTACAGGAAAACTCGCATAACTCGATTTCTCTTTAGTCAGATATTTCAAAGCTCAGACAAAAGATGAGATCGCAGTCTATTTTGTATAAATACTATCAATATGTGTTATTAGTCAGACATTGGAGAATCAAAACGAACTTGGTGTTCTAAAGCGAGTTGGCTAACACGAGTTTGACTGTCGACAATTCATGGTATCCATTCATCCCCAGAGTCTGCCCTCAAGAGAAATTTGGAAACTTCCCAATCACTTTGAGATTCACAGCTGCCAGCTGATGTTAGTTCATCGTTTGCAGATATTTCATTATCACCTTGATATTCGCTGTTACTAGCACTGGCTTCGACTTCCATATCTATCATCACTGCGCTTCTTTCTTCTCTTCTCTTACTTCGTCTCCATTCGCTTTCATCTTCACTCTCTGCATCTGCATCTATCGGTCTCCTCATGACTTTTCCACCAATAATTTCTGAAGTTCATTGCTTGAGGGTTGATTTCTAAGCTGTTTAGCCAGATGTGAACCTGATAATGGACCCGCTTTAAAGCCTTGATCACAGAATCTGGATCAGGTGGGATGCACATCGAGGATTTGGTCTCCATCTCTTTGTATTAGCGTATTCTAGTTTGTAGATACGCTCCGTTCTTCATTCCTGTATACATTATGGTTCGCACAAATTCTTTGGCATCTTCAATATTTTCCTCACTGAAGACTTCACCTTTCCCAAGATTCCTCAACAAGTCACATTTGTTCTGCGAATTATGTATTTTCTTTAACACCTTCATCTTACCGACTTTGTATAGGTAGGACTTTGAATCGGAACCTGTTATTGCATGGATGGCAGGAAGAGTGATGCATACTTTTGGACCCAGAAACTTACAGATGGCGCTGATGTTTGCGTACTTATTATGCTCATATTTAAAATTGCTGTTCTATTTGGCATTTTTCATATGCCCATATTAGCAGAATAAGAACATCTGTATCCTTTGATACTATGACAACATCACTGTGTGCCATTGAAGCATGCAAAATTAGACAGGTGTCCGCCTCTTCATGGGTGCATTCATGAAGTATACAATTGCTGTCTTTTGTTATTGAGTAAGTTGCACTTCCAGCTGTACAAATATATGGATACTTCAGCAATTCTTTACATTCACGTGTTTAGAAGTATTTTGCAATCAGTTGTATGAGTTCTTCCTTGTTTTCTCCGCTATTGAGGAAGTCTTGCCATCTGCTTCCTTGTAACATATGCTCGTCAAATCCATCGATTTTCACTCTTACTTCCGACTCATTTCTTTTTTCTCGTACCGGATTTTATGCTGTCGCTTTTGTAGGTGTCATTTATTAGGCCTATCTGAACTGCCTCAGACTCACCTGCAGGGGTGGTAAACTGTATAAGGGACTTCAACCATTCCTTGTAAGTTTTCTTTGGTCGAAGTGTGCAAATTGCAGCTAAGCCATCAATAAACCTTGAACAGTTCTTTGGCATATTTTCCAAAATCGAATCAGATTTGGTGATCAAATAATTTCTTAGCAATGCTTTGTCACATTGTCTAAGGCATGCATCAGTTGTTGCTAATGCCAAAGGCACTGTTCTAATTGGGTACTGAAATCCCTCTTCCAGTGTAACAGACTTTGCAATGATCAGACCGAATGCCTGGCCGTCTTCTTGCAATAAATCGCTAATGTTTTTTTCTTCTTTTCGAAACCATTGGTCAACTTAACTCTCTTAGTTGGCTCAAAATACCCTTTCCTTGCGCTCTTAAGTCTATCATTGAGAAACTCTACAAACAACGCATTTCCTGTACGTGGAACATCAAGCATATCTCTGACTACAGATCTTCTACCTCTACACCAGTATGGAGGATTTTTGGTCGGCATGATGAATCAAAAGGATTGACACCATATTTGCTTAACTGGAGCTTCAGATGTTTTACGTGTTCTGCATGGTTCTTCTTTCCACCTGGAGTTAGTTCTTTGTGCTTTGAGGTTGTTTTCAAAATAAGATGCTCTCTAAACATCTCTTGGAGTTTACTATGAGTATGGATTGTTCAAACCCATGTATTTACAGCTGTGGAGTTGGTGCTGAACCCGGCCCTGAAAGGTCCTGCAGTTCCCTTCCTTTCCTTATTAAATAACTCCGTTATTAAATCACTGTGAATCGTCGAACACTTTCCACCTCCAATGCTCCCTCAGAATCCTTTCAACTTCAGCTCTTCAAACGCTGGGTGATTCTGTTGCTGTAAAGAACGCAAATAGACATGTTGATAGCTACAATATCTCGCGTAATTCCGGTGATTGAAGGCAAATACTTGGTTGACCACGTCTCGTTCAGACTGGAGATGTTGCTCAATGTTTCCCTCCCTTACAGCTGAAACCATTGCAAGCATAGAAGAATCGTCTCTTAGATATGCAATAGTCATGCTTCCTTCAGAGTTATCTTGTGCCTCATGCCTCACTTAGATTTCTTATTAAAATTTGAAATTTTGCTGAATTCGTAACTCTCTCTAATGTGCTGGGAGTTGGCTCCTTTCTTAAATCAACCAGCAAAGACAGCAATTCTGGTGCTGTGCTGGCATGATTATCCGTTATTTCCTCCACTTTGAATTGCACAAGGGCATCAAAGCATTCTTTATGCAATCTTATGCATCTGTAGTAGTTCCGTCCCTCAAAAGCCTGATCAGCTGATCCCAATGCTATCACACCCGAGTCGACACACCATTGCTTGTATCCTCTGCAGCTATGCCGTTTGTAAAGCAATTTTTTGTCTCACACGTAGCTGGTGGAAGCCTCCCATTAGCAACACTATGTTTTTGTACAGATCTTGATTCTTCCAGAGTATGTGACACAATTTAGAATAAACTGCTTCGTATGAATGCACGAATATATATGGTGCCTCTAGGTCCACCATAATTTCTAATAGAAAATTGAGGTATTCTTTACATACTGGATATTCTGGTGGCTCTGCAGTTACTGGCAAGTATTCCTGAACACATTTTTCAGTTACAACGTTAGAGACCATCTTATTGAGAGAAGTCCAGGAACCGAGTAATCGTAATTCTTTGCCATCTATTTCCAAAGGTAGAGACCCTGCAGCCGACCACGCAATATCTTTCTCAAAGCATGCATCAACTTCCTCAGAAGCATTTGGCTTGTCAGCATAATTCGGGATGATTGGAGGTCCAGCATGTTTTCCAAGTAAATAAGGGCCACCTCTGCTTGTTCATTGTCTATGTTGTCGCAAATATCAAGTTTTTGTTCTGCTTCTGAACCAATTGTCTCAATATTCTCCTTTTCCTTGTTAGTTCGCAACTGAGAAAGGGTCTTGTTCAGGGGCGGATCCAGCATAAAAATGGGACAGTTGCTCACGGGGGACCGGGGGCAGAGCCCCCGGAAAATTTTTGGGACCACGCCCTTTTTTATTTGGGGCCACACCCTTTTTCATTTGAGGAAACACCCTTTTTATTCGGGGAAACACCCTTTTTATTCAGGGAAACACCCTTTTTATTTGGGGAAATGCTCTTTTTCGTTGGGGGAAACGCCCTTTTTCGTTGGGGCACCTCCTACTACCAGACAGTGCCTTGAAGATTAAAAATAACTACTATAAGGCTACGATAGGACAAAACTGTAATATTGTACAGCTCAATACTTGTAACACAACGAAGATACATTGATAAGCCTGCATGTCCAATTAATGCAATGGAAGCTCCGTTACAAACAATTGCCATTTGCCAGAGTCCTATAGAGCAAGAGCATTAGTTCATTATGATTATGTATTGTAAGAAAATTGCTGCCTTATCTCTGTTATCAATTTAATTATGGTAAAGTATGTAAAAGTATGGTTTACAGCATAATATATTCTAATTGCTTATTACAAAATTCCTAACTAACTTCGATATGTATTTTTAAGAAAAACAAAACTCGTAATGAGTCGTTAATATAGACAAACCAAAGAACACTGTCAGATTCTAAAAATACGCCCACTGTTGTACTCATAGCCTCAATCACACAACAGAACTGGCGGGCCTATCAAGAATTTCAAGAAAATTCTTGGAGGATTCACTTAGAAATTATATTGGCAAAACAAAGAGGATATACACAGGCAATAACTAATCTAAAACTTGAAAAATCTTAAGCTTTTGAAGAAATTTATCGCGAAATAAATCGAGAATAAATTTTGAAAAAGAATAAATCCTATCATCGACCGAAGTTACATTTCTTCCTTTCCTACTTCCTTCCTACTAAAAATGAGCTTTTTCAGACTTTTATCTGTCGATGAAGCATTAATGAAAATAATCAAACAAAAAGCCGATTTTAGGAATATGATAAAGAGACATAAGTTGACTTTCCAGTCTATTTTTTTACCTTACGGTGCGAAGGTTACCACATCTTTCCCTCTGACTCTCTGGGAACTTCATGTCCGAAAAATCTCCTTTTCTATTACTCTGTTACATTCATTGATAATTCCAGAAATATCATCAGATTTACCAGGATTATTTAATATTATATAGAGCTTTTCAAGCACACTTTCAGGTTTACTACAGACACTACAGGCAGCCATTTCACTGCATCAACCAAATTGCTGCTCAACCTGCTTGTCGTCCTCGTCACTGCTGCCAATGCACGTTGGGTAAAATGCACTATTTTCAAGCAATATAATTGGATAACTAGAAATTTCAAAACCAGAGAGTTGCTCGAGGTTGCTCCCGCTCAAACGGAGACAATGAGAGCACCCTCAATGCCAGGTTTTGATTGGTTAAGCTTTAATCACGGTTGCTCAGTATGCAGTAAACGACTGGCCCATGGTTGCTCCCGCCAATTCTGAAAACTCGAGAAGCCATTGGAG
This sequence comes from Chrysaora quinquecirrha, assembly GCA_014526335.1. Lineage (NCBI taxonomy): Eukaryota > Metazoa > Cnidaria > Scyphozoa > Semaeostomeae > Pelagiidae > Chrysaora > Chrysaora quinquecirrha. The sequence goes on from JACTAT010000223.1 coordinate 913,527, forward strand.
GAGAGCAACATTTTCTGTCTATTGATTGGTTCATTTAAACAGTGAAGCATTATTCCAGTCTGGAAATTAGCAGAAACGACCATTAAATTCCTAAAGAAATGTAAATCTGCCTCCGCAGTGGTTAATTCAATATTGAATTCTGAAACTTTTAACGAAGAAGGGATATCAATAAACTTAGTTCGCGCAGTGAAACATGAAAACAAACATTGAAAACAAAAAAATCGACTTTCATTAGTTGAAAAATTTGACAGTTGCTTGAGCAACTCTAGCAACCCCCTGGATCCGCCCCTGTTGTTGGTATCGTGAGTCGTGCCTGCACCTGTCATTGTTTCTTGCCTTCCATTGTTGTTATCCAGTGTACTGTTTGTGCAAACTCCCTTGCGCAAATTTGATAAAAGGAGCTGTCTCGACGAAATCATTCTTGACCATGCCATGTTTTGGGTTCTTATGTCTTAATAAGAAATGGTGTGATTACATTTGTGTAGCATGTTTGCTACTTCTTTGCTGCCAGTCATTCTGTGAATGACAAGCCCCATGACGGCTTGCTTAAGACTTGGCTCTTTTGTGATCAGGCTTTCCCGATCTTTATGGCCTTAATGTGAGAATTAGTACAGGCGTAACCATATTCATTTTTCACAGCAAAATCATACATTGTGTAGAAAATAGCGTTGTAAAAGCTCTGTAATGGTCCACGGTCTAGCATTTCCCTCAGTTCGCTTGGAGTTAAAGGCCATTGTCTCTTATGATTGGGACTGTGCAATTGCAGATGGATTATTCTGCTGACAACCTGCCTAAATCATCATCTCTCAACCCACAGCCATGAAGGGCTGCAATGGCATATTCACAAGGATTCACGTCAGCTGCATGTACCAAAAGGTATTTGCCAGCTGGGAAAAAAACAATGCTTTCCTTGAATTCCACAATGAGCTTTTTCTTCAGTGTTGATGTATGTTCAACTGCAGGTATGGATAGTCCCTGTTCATCACTTATGTTCTTTATGTCTTCCAAAAGCTCATTAAGAAGAAAAGCGGAATTGTCACATATAATTTGTGTTCTAACTTGATAAAAGAAGGCTTGTAAAACATCTTGTTTCTTTTCATTATCCACATCAGTGTCGGTAACATGCAGCTTTGCCAGAGCAAACTTTATGTAGCACGACTGATGGTTAAAAACATCAACGGCAAAAATGTTGTGAGACTGGCTGCTCCACAGAATATCCAAATGTTTCGATGCTTGGTAAAAGCGATGCGACAGATCTTTCATGTATATATTCTTCCTCTCTATTAGATGCGTCTGTGCACTTTCAACAGAACAACAACCAAGGCCACCTTCGTTGTATTTATTGTTATTGCTGTCACGCTCAGAGTCGCACACAAAACAGTGATGTTTAACTTGCGACAGTTTTCTTGCTGTACGTACTTCAGTGTCAATTGGTGCAACATTGCTGTTAGTTGCAGAAATGTTTTCAATTTCTTGTGCATCCTTATCTATCATGCCATAATTTTGTATGTAGCGCCCACTGTTACTAGCGACAGTGCGACATTTTTTGTGAACTTCACCTGATGCCATATTCATATCTTTAATCTTTTCATACAATTCTGTGAAGCGATGTTTAGGCTCATAAATAGGAATATTTATCATCGACCATGTTTTAGCATCTGCTTTGAAATTTGCCCATCCCTTGATTTTGACTCTTTTCCTTTGCACCAATAACACCATTGCACAGAATGCAGGGCCTCTCATTTTTTCTAGTCTCTGGGCTCAAGAATGGTTTTGAAGACTGCATGACTGATCTGTTAAAATTAAGCTTAATATCAATAATCTACCAATGTTTGAAATGGTTGCAGGGACTTACTTTGTTTTACGTTATGGAATAGTCAAGTTTTAACATATTGATGACAATAATTAAGCTAATTTTCTTACAATACCAACATGAGAATAATTTGATAAGCAGACTTGAAGTAAACTGATTTGGTAAACGGATTTATATCCTTTACAGATCATATTTCAGAATTATTTCAAAATCATATTCCTTTGCATAAATTTCAAAACTTAGGGCTTCTACCCCTTGGCACCCTGTGCACTGTCATTTATGTATCATGGTTACTCTTGGGTTATCAATAATAGAGGGAAAGCAAAAATGGGGCTGAAAATTAAACTATAAGTTAAATATCCACTAAATATGATTAAATATCGAATGGATTAGATATCAATAGATTAGATATCAAAGGCTTGTCATGATAAGTGGTGAACATCATGTCTAATACACGTATTTCTTTTTTTATAAGAAACTCGTTATAAGAAACCCCAACTCTCGAATTGCTAAAAATTGCTCAAATTGTTACTTACCATTTAGTCCCAAAACAAAGCATTTGGAAATTACAGTCTGTTTAGAAGTAAGAATAATCTTTCACGATATTGTCTCGAAAACTTTCACCAAGATTCATATGACAGATATATGAATAAAAGATGAGTTACTAGTTAGATTTTACTTTGGTAAATTATTACTTATACGGGTTTACTCCACTTGATAATACGAGATTGAAGTTGTAGTCCGGTGGCCAAATGCAAATTTCAAGGATGACCTTGTCATCGAGTACATATGGTTTTTATTTTATTTTCTGTTTATATGGTCATAGAAGACTCGAAAAAACGAAACTTGCCCCTTCCAAGTGTTGGGAAAATTTTTTTATGACCTGCTGAAGATGCGTCATGTCCAAGGTAAAAAATTCATCGAAAAATTTTCATGAATTGTCAAAACATAGTATTGTTTGGTCTCATTCGAGTGGAAATTGACTCTAGATTTTGAATATAGCATTAAGGTTAGTTTCCGTATATATAGATCAAAAGATATTGCTCAAGACATCTGATTTTTACAAAAAAATCAAAAAAGTAAAACTAAGAAAAATGTTCTTTGAAAAATTATCTTTAGTTTTTTAGTTAGCATAGCTTGTATGTTAGTGAGTTAGCAAGTTAACTTTGGAAGATAGTAAGTTAGTTAGTAAACCAGTTAGCAAATTAGTTAGTTAGTTAGTTAAATTTAGTTTTTTTGTTAGTTTTGTAGGTAATTAATTAGTTGGTTTGTTAATTAGTTAAATAGTTAGTTTTTTTTATTAGTTAGTCTTATCACTAGTTAGTTACGTAGTTACTTACTTAGTTAGTTAGTTAGCCAGTTAGTAGCATGGTGTAAGTTAGTCAATTCGTTAGTTTGCTGCTTTAGAAGATTTTAAGTTAGTTTAAATCAGTTAGTTTGTTAGTTAGATAGCTAGTTAGGTTTTAGATAGTCAGTAAGTTACTTAGTTGGAATACCTTGTAAATTTGTCAGTTAGTTCGTTAGCTACTTTAGAAGATATTAAGGTGGTTAGTAAGTTACTTTATTAGATAGCTAGTTAGTTAGATAACTAGTTAGATAGTTGTTAGTTAGTTAGTGAGTTAGTTAGTTAGTTAGTTATTTAGTTAGTTAGTTAGTTAGTTGTTTAGTTAGTTTGCTAGTTATTTAGTCAGTTAGTTAGTTAGTTAATTATTTAGTTAGTTAGTAAATCAGTTAGCAAATTAGTTAGTTAGTTAGTTAAATTTAGTTTGTTTGTTAGTTTGTTAGGTAATTAATTAGTTGGTTTGTTAGTTAGTTAAATAGTTAGTTTGTTTTATTAGTTAGTCTTATCAATAGTTAGTTACGTAGTTACTTACTTAGTTAGTTAGTTAGTCAGTTAGTTATTTAGTTAGTTAGTTACTTAAGTAGCATAGCTTGTAAGTTAATCAGTTTGTTAGTTAGCTATTTCCGAATATTGTAAGTCAGTTAGTAAGTTAGTTCGTTAGCTACTTTAGAAGATGTTAGTGAGTTAATTTGCTAGTTAGCTACTTAGTTAGGTAACTAGCTAGTTAGTTAGTTAATTAGTTAGTTAGCAAGTTAGTTAATTAGTTAATAAGTTTGTTTACCAGATTGTTAGTTTGTTAACATAGCTTGCAAGTTAGTTAGTTAGTTAGTGAGTGAGTTAGTCAGTTATCTGGCTTGTTAAGTTTTTAGATAGTCAGTAAGTTACTTAGTTAGAATACCTTGTAAATTAGTGAGTTAGTTCGTTAGGTACATTAAAAGGTAGTAAGGTGGTTCGTAAGTTACTTTATTAGTTAGCTAGTTAGTAAGGTAACTAGCTAGATAGTTATTAGTTAGTTAGCTAGTTAGTTATTTATTTAATCAGTTAGTTAGTAAGTTAGTTAGTTAGTTAGCTAGTTAGTTTCTTAGCTACATAGTTAGTTAGTTAGTTTTTTAGTTAGCTAGTTAGTTAGTTGGTTAGTCAGTTAGTTAATTAATTAGTTAGTTAGTTAGTTAATTAACTAACTAGCTACAATGCCTGCCAGAATTACTTGGAACACTCATCATATTTTTGAGCTTAATTAAGTAACTTAAAAGTTACGCTAACTAACTAACCAAATAACTAACTCACTAACTATTTAATTATCTTACTAACTAAGTTACTAACTAAGTAGTTATCTAACTAACTAACTAACTAACTAACTAACTAACTTACTATCTTTCAAGGTAACTAACTGACTAACTAACTAGCTAGCTTAATAACTTACTAAATAACTAACTTACTATCTCCCAAATTATCTAATTAACTAACTGAGTAATGTGCAAGCTATGCTAACTAACAAACTGACTATATGACAAACTAGTTACCTAACTAACTAACTACCCTTTCTAACTAAGTAACTAACCAACTCAATATCTTCGAAAGTAGCTAACTAATTACCTGACTAACGTACAAGCTATGCTAGCTAACTAAAAAACTAACTACCCAACTAACTAACTAACTAACTAACTAACTAACTAACTAACTAACCAACTAACTAACTGACTAACTAACTAACTGACTAATTACCTAACTAACTCACTTACTAATTAAAAAACTTACTAACTGATTTACTATTTTAGTACCTTCCAAAGTAGCTAACTAACTAACTTACTAACGTACAAGCTATGCTAACTAACTAAAGATAATTTTTCAAATAACATTTTTCTTAGGTTTTCTTTTTTGATTCTTTTTTATAAAAATCAGATGTCTTGATGCTATATTCGAAATCGAGAGTCAATTTCCATTCGAATGAGACCAAACAACACCATGTTTTGACAATTTACGAAAAATTTTTCGATACATTTTTTACCTTGGACATGACGCATATTCGGCAGGTCATAAAAAAATTTGCCCAACACTTGGAAGGGGCAAGTTTGGCTTTTTCGAGTCTTCTATGACCATACAAACAGAAGATAAAATAAAAACCCATATGTACTCGATGTCAAGGTCATCTCAACTGGCCACCGGACTATTGTGGTCATTTCCTTACTAATAACAAGAACTAGAAAGCACTCTTCCCATATCTTCTTCCTGTGTGTAATCTGTTTGTTCCAGACAGAAATATGACTCCTCTAACATTTTAAGAAGAAAATGAATTGTTTAGAAAAGTTACAAACTATGGAACACATCAAAAGATAGTTTGAAATAAAAACCAAGCAACAAATATCACGTTTAGCACATAGTTTTGCTGTTTCAAAATATGATAACGTCATAGTCTAAATATAGAACTTGGTCCAATTTACAAAACTATATATCATATGAAAGGCCTTATCTAGCTCTATTCAGATATGCATTTATTTGATGATTGTAACTGATATCAATGAAGATATGGCGAGATTTATGGAAAAATTTTTCATTTAGGTGACGTCACAATTTTGGTAACTTCCTGTCATTTTTCGAAATGTTGTCTTGTCTTAAATTGATCTTAACGATCAAAATTTGTGTTTTAAACTTTAAAAAGCTTGGTTAGGCAGTTGCTTAGATGGCTAGGGTATTTACCCTGTCTACTTGATCTATCAAAACATCCACGGAAGGTATCAAAGTGCTGCTGCTCAGGGCTATAAAGATGCAGAAAGGAGAAACTAATAGAAGTATGAAAATCTTAAGTCTTACACTGCTTTTTTCTTTTCGGGGGTAATGTTGTGATATATACAATGCGTTCCTTCTGGATTAATTTGACTAATATATTAGCAATATATAACTAGGGTAGTTAATTTTGTATTTCCACTTCTTGCATAGAGGCCGTCTTCTTGCTACAGACAGCGAATCTGCTCCTCTCTCGTCTGCTCTCTTTTCCATAACTTCTTGTTCTTCAGCTGTAAAAACATTCATCATTTTAGCATTAGATTTTAATAATTAAATCCTCTTGCAGAGCACCGTTCAATTGTTGGAAGCAAAGTAAAAACAAAAACTTTATTTACCTGATGGAAACAGTGTGACTTCTTTTGCATGTCTCTCTTTGTATTGTTGTACTGCTTCACTTTTCCTTTTTCGATTTTGAAACTGGTCAACAAGCGATCCTGGTTGCCTTTTTCGTGTTCTTCTGTTACTTCAGATAATTCCTTTGCTATTGCTGACAGTAACAGATCCATGATTCCTTGAACATATCCTTTGAAAAAAATATGATATATACCATAAAGCATTAAGAAAATAAATAATTTAGCTTTTTGGACAAATAACTTTGCATACTTACCGTAAGCTGGCACAACAGGAATCCGTCTGACAATTTCTTGGCCCAGTCTGTATTTTGGATAAGAGACTTTGAAATATTCTTCTCCTGTCTTTGATATCATTGTTTTTCGTTGAATGTTTTCATTGAAATGTAAAGTTGTAATTGCATGTCTAAAAAAGGTGGTGGTTTAATTATTCTGTTGATATTGATAGAATGTTCTCCAAATACATGCCCCCTTTAGGAAATGAAAAGTTGAAAAGTATTTTTCAGTAGCTGTTGAAATCAAATAGCTTTATTAATTCTCCTTGATTTATTATAACCAAATAACAATAAATACACAAGAAAACTGCAGATTTTTTTTCCAATAATGTACACACATTTTTACTTGCAGACTCATAGCATTTACATTCATAGATTGCATCTCTTTTTGTTCCAGGTGTTAATTTGAGAAGTTTATGAAAGTGCAGTATGATATTAATTTAAAGCATCTTACCTAACATTGGTGCCCATCCAGGAAAAATGCAACATTATTGGATTCCATTGATTCAATGTGGAATGAAAGCTCTCCAAGCAACTGGTTTGATCATTGGATGAAAGCATTTTTATTGCTTTACACAATTTGCTGTCAGATATAACTGCTTTCAGCTTGTCAAATGCCTCTGTACCTGTAAATATGAGACAATGATATTGTTTCATCGAAAAGTTGAAATAAAGTGAAAAAGGGTACACAACACAAGGAAAGCAATCAAAACTTTGGACAATACCTATTTTAATCCAGTTTCTGCGTTCAGCAATTGGTTCATGCACACATTTTGGGAAAAGTGAATCTTCGTGATTGTTGGGCTTGTTTGCAATATGATTGAGGAAAGATTTCCATTTTGCCAAAGTAAGATCTCCAAATGCTGCTTTAGTGGATGTTGCGCACCAGTATGAATGATTTCGAATACCTTTGATCCACAGCAAAAGTTTCTCACACCCTTTCTCCTTCCCAATGCTGGTGATCCTCTTGATGATAGACTTTCCGACATACCAGGGATCAAAATAATGCTTGGTAAGTGGCTGCTGCTCTCTTAACCATTTGGCAATGCTATTATGCCTGTCTGATATAAAAGTTGGCAGAGTCACAGAATACGATTGCAAAAATTTAAAGGCACGTTTTACTCCTTCCAGCTCCGAGTACTCCCTTTGGTCTCATTTGCCGGTACAAATGAAAAATGTGTTTTAATAAATGTAAAAATGGGTATTGCACCCTAGGTTACAGTATCGTGCCCTGCTGAAAGGACTTTAATATCGGGCAAAACAACAGCCATTGCTGAAAATGTAAGATAAGTTGAAGAAAATTTTGTGTCATAAAATATCTTGAAGACAGTGCTGTGGCACTTTTGCTCCTCTTTTTTGGTACATTTTATTGTAAACTAGCAAACCGTTTCTAGGTTGAAATTGCTCTGGAAGTTGGGTTTTTTACAACCAAGTCAAAGGAAGAAGTGAAAACAAAGTGACAAAGTAAAAAGTATCTTGTTTGTATGAAATATTAGGACCATGGTCCTATATTTCGATTGTAGGATACTTGCAGTGCAGTGCAAAGAATGAGTTATACCAAAAAAATTTTAATCATATGTATAATAACTGTTTGATTCTATTCCAGATGAATCTTACCTGGACAATCTCAAAATGAACAATTTTCATAATTGAAGGACAGAACATAGTATAAGCACCATATTTGACACAGTGGCCCATGGAATCAAAACGACCATCACCACACCATACCAAGTCATCCCTTTTTGCAAGCACATTTATCAGATCTAAGCGATAAGTCTCCCAGTGTTTGAGAACTGCTGGAAAAAGAAATTTCTTTTGGTGATAGTAGTAGGTTCTGGCCGTATATGCTGATAATCCCATATGCCCAAAAACAAGAAGCAATTTGCTGATTGACGCTCCAGCCATGAGACTTCCAAAGCTTAGCAACAAATTCCCTGCTGGAAAACCAGCCTTGATGGTAGGCTGCGAATTCCAAATGAAAGATTTTAGTCCACATGTGAGACAGCTTTGGCTGATTTTTTACCATTTTTCCATTCCTTTTCATGGATACATTTGGATTTTCAGTCTTGCATTTAAAACAAAGCATTGTAAAAAGATTAACAAGCATTGAGTAGAATATCACAAATTTCGGTTCACTCTCAACTGAGTATTTCAAGTCACTGAAAAAATAAACGTCTTCTTAATAAGGTGAATGCTTTTTTCCTTTGTTCATTTTTGACAACTGTTTCAAAAATCATATAACTATCTTGCGAGTCAGTTATATATTTTACCTGATGTTTCTTCTTGTGAAATTGTTCATATTGTCATCATCATCATTATTTTTACTGTCGATTTCTTCTTCATTAATAAATTTGGCATCTATTTTGCTCTCCAAGCACCAGTCAGAGTCATTGTCACGTACTTCGCTGTCACATACTTTGTCATCGGAATCTGAAAGGTTTTCTTCTTCGACCTCCATGTGATACGCTGGCTTTACTTGAAGCTGAACAGCTTGCTTCTGCTGCCTGAGCTGCTTTATTTTTCTTTTCAGATAATTGATTGCCTGCAAGTGAATATAAAACAAAAGGGTTGATTGCTTCTCTAAAAGTATGTATCTAAGCTTGTTGTTGGTAAGTAGCATAAAATAAGCTCTGCTTACATTCACTTGTTTGGTTATCTTTGCTCTCTGTTTATTTAATTTTTGATGCTGTCCATTTAATCTTCGTTTCATATTCTTCAAATCTTTTGATTTCTTCTTGCAGTCTTCGCAGTTTTCAACGGGTGTCTTGACATAAAAATCCAGTTCTGGGGCTGCTAAGCTGGGTTCACTGCTAGTTTTAGAAGATTGCGCTTCAAATGTATCAGTTTTAGAAGATGATGCTTCAAGAAACATTGATTCTGATCTGCTTGATTCCGCATCACTTTTGAAGGTTGATCCCACATTCATTACATCACGCATAAGCTACAAAATATGTATGTAATATTGTATATTCATCTAAAATCACTGAAATACCACATTTCCTCTAACAAGAGCCGTAACATCTAAAGGATTGTAGAGGCATTTATTGAAGGACTCGAGCATAAAGTTTATTATTCTTATTATTTATAATTTTAATAAAAATTCCGCTTTTATAGTTATGCGCTTATAAGAGGGCAGCCCTTGTTTGGGGATTTAAAGGTGTAGCGCTTGTCGGATGATATACGAATAGGTACAATATAAAACCAACATGTCTTTATACATTCTTGGTATTGAATATGACGTACTGTATATACATACATATACAGATACATATACATTTTGTTAATTCGTCATTATACATATGATATGCTACATTTATTTTCTGTTTTCTTGATGAATGAAATTAAATATAACCAGGTGTATATTCTTGCTAACCTTCCTTCGTTCACGTTTCGATGGCGATTTCGGTTTCTCTTCTTTATTGGCAGAGACCAAGTAGATAGGTACCGCATCTCTCTGTAAAAACTTTTTTGTTTTTGAAGTGTCGAATCCTTCAAGTTGGCCAGCTAAATTTTCATGTAGCAACTAGCTTCAAAATGATCAAAGCAAAGGACAGGGTTGGAATATAGTTTAGGGTCAAAATTAGGCCTACGCTTCCCAACAAATCTAACCCACTGTCGATTAATATTTGGATCTTTTGGAAAACGATGGAGGTTGATGCCCTTGGTTTTGCTATTATTACAGCAGCTTTTATTGTCTAGAGTGCCTGCCGGAGTACCAAATTTTAGTATTCTTATCGGTCTCCATCGTTCTCTGTGATCTTATGTAGCAAAAAGCTAGAATGATGTCAAAATCGCGAAATAAAATTAATTTTGCACGCGTCCATAACTTTACATCACAGAATTGGAAACGAGGCTTGTCTAAAAGGGTGATTTGGTGCCACATTTTCATTGCAAAATAATTGTTACGTTTACCCCGTAGTTCAGGCAAGTTCACCCCATTTAGGATAAAATTTTCAAAGAAGGGGTAATTTAATACAGGCATTCAGAATATGAAATAAAAAGAAGGGCTTCATTTCCTCTTTAATAAGGCAAGCAGCTGAGTCAATTGAGAGCATTCAAAAGGATGAAGAGGTTATTGATTTAGCTACAGATATAGCCCTCGCAAATTCTTGTCAATATGGAATCGATCCAGAAGCAGAGTATGCTAGACAACACCGACCCAGAAGAGTCCCATCAAGTTTTATTATAATCTGTAAGCCTACGGCACACCCTGTTCTCTGCTCTAACCCTACAGAATTCTGATGCGGTCATGGCTGAAGTAGAAGCTGATTCTCCGATCCTTTCAACATTCAAAACCAACTTTAACGAAAATATTGCTAGCGAAATGATTATAAGGAACAAGTTAAAGATCGAAGAAGAAATAAGAAGACTAAAGGCAGGCAAAAATGGGCAGATTTCAATTTGGTTTTGTCAAACCTAGAAAAACATGGCCTAACTCGAGATTCGACGCAAGATCTGATGATACACGTGATAGTAAATGGCATGATCGAAAGTTCACTCGCTATCTTCAAATCACAGCACCTGAGACAGAGCTTAATTACTGAGGATGAACCAACGAACACCGACCCTGTTGCCAGCTCCATCAGGAACATTAGTCAAGAAATATCAACAAAAAAGCGACCAACATGTAAAGATGGAGACTATATCAAGGACGGGACGGGTTGAAAGAGCATGGACAGGAAGTAAAGTTTTTGGAAACTGTCAATGAACTGGCGAGATCTCTACAAAAAACAAATGATATGCTCAATGCTGAAAGAAAAAATGCCAAAAAATTGTGGAAGAAAATTATCAGCTAAAATTAAATTTGAGAGATTTAGAAATCTACCAAGCTCGCAAACAGATCAGTCCCACTCTCAAGAGGCATGAAGCTTTCAGCATTTCGTTGCTAGAAGAAAGTCAAGATGAGGTGACAAAGGAAACAAAGGCAAAGCACAATGTGAAGAGCAAGGTAACAAACAAAGATCAGCAGTCAAGCAATAACATCAAAAGAAACAGTAAGGACATTTCAAAGCAGGAAACAAAGCGGAATGGAAAACAACAAAGACAAGAGACGAATGACAATGCTAGAAAAACGACATCAAGAAATCCAATACAAATCTGTTTAGTTGGAGATTCTCAGCTCTTATGTCTAGATTCTGACAAAATGTCAAACAACCATCACGAAGTAAACTTAAAAGCAAAATCAGGAATGAAGGTGGAAGAGGCAGCCAATCATGTAGACGACAGTGAAGCAGATGTTATTATAGTGCACGTTGGAACAAATAACCTTCGTGATTCAACCCCAGAGGATGTTGCAGAAAATGTAATGAAAACATTCAAGAAACTGAAGCAAAGAAACCCAAAGTCTCAACTGGTTTACTCTTCAATATTCAGAAGAAAAGGTAGAAACGCAACAAATGGTATGAATGTGAAAGTTTCTAAAACTATAATATTTTGAAAGAAGAGCTATCACTACAGGGTATTGACCATATCGACAATGACAATATTTTATATGGTAACATTTGCAAAGACGACTTGCACATCAACCAAGGAGGTGCGAAAAGATTTGTGCGTAATGTTAAAAAGAATGTAGAGTATTGGTAGGGGTATAAGGGGTCAAAAGAAGCTCTTAAAGATTCAAAAGATATTAAAACTAAATCAAAAAGAGAGTTGCGTTTTGCAGCACTCAATGTAGTTATTTACGCAAACATCACCATGAAGTAGAACTAATGATAAATAGTCATAACATACAAATATTAGGTTTAAACGAAACTAGGCTAAGCAACAACATAAGCGATTCAGAGGTGGAGCTAGATGGTTTCGATATTCACCGCAAGGATAGAGATATAAACGGCAGTGGTGTTGTACTGTATGTGAAAGTGAACTCCAACATTAACCATAAACGTAGGTACGATATTGATAATGAGCAATTAGAAATCGTAGCCATAGAGGTCCCTCCTACTCAAGCTAAGAGCTTTATAGTGATATGTTGGTACAGGCTCCCAACTTCGAGAGAAGACAAGGAGAGTTTCATGGCATTGAGAAGCCTCCTCTCCACCACTGATGCAGAGGGTAAAGAAATTATCTTAATTGGTGACACGAATTGCGACTTAAAAAATCCAAAAGATAGGTGCACCAAAAGTTTAAAGTCAATTAACACTGAGTTCCAACTCGAGAAGCAAATAAGTGAATACACAAGGATAGCTGCAAAAGAGAAGGATGGTGTTCCCCATATCTCTAAATCGCTAATAGATCACTTTGCTACTAATCGCCCAACTTACATACTAGCAGCAAAAGTGCTAAAGCAAAGCATGGTGGATCACTACCCCATTTTTGCAATTAGAAAGCTAAATGCAAAAAGACCCTCAGGTGAACATAAGAAAGTAGTCCAGACACGCAATCTTAGAAATTATGATAAAAACCTATTTTTGGAGGATTTATCCACTATTGACTGGGAAGAGACTTTTGCCCCTGTTGATGGTGACCCAAACCTCATGGCTTCGGTTTTTAACAACGTTATATCTTGTTTCTTAGATACGCATGCGCCAATAAAGCAGAGGAAGGTCACAAGTAACCACGCTCCCTGGATAACATCAAACCTTAAAAACCTAATGAAAGAGAGAGATGAAGCTAAAAAGAAATCTCAGAAAGATGCTTCCTATTGGTCAGTCTATAAAAAAATAAGGAACAAAGTTACTTGGAAACTTTGTGAAAGAGTTAGGGAATATTACAACAACCTGATAGAGGATACCCAGAACAACCCTAAAGCTATGTGGAAAACAATAAATAAAGTTTTACATAGGAACTCAAATCACACCAATACCCAAAGCGTCTTTTTGAAGGTACTGAACTCAAATCATCCGCTCAAATTTCTGAAGCCTTTGATAGACACTTCACTACGGTTGGGCCTAAGTTAGCAGATAAAATCAAAGGACAGCCATCGGATGATCCCTTACAGTACCTAGATGATAGATCCAATTCCAATGAATTCCAACTTTAGAAAATAAGCGTAGAGTACACTAAGGGTGCTTTAAAGGCATTGGATAGCTCGAAATCTCCAGAATCCCTGTTAAAGTCCTAAAAGATGCATTGGATATAGTAGCATTGCCTTTAACATTGATATACAATGCATCTATAGAAAAGGGAATTTTTCCTCAGTCCTGGAAAATAGCTCGAGGAACACCTGTTTACAAGGCCGGTAATAAAAAAACACATGTAAACAATTATCGACCTATTTCGGTTCTCTCAGTTGTATGAAGAATTCTAGAAAAGGTTGTTCACGATCAACTGATGGAGTATCTTAAAGTATTATTATTTATTATTATTATTATTAAATTCTTTAAAGTTGGTTTTAAAAATAGCTCTGGTTTAAGAGCTAATGAAGACCAACTATTTAACAAAAAAAAGAGAAACTAAATTACATTTCATAAATACTTAGCTAAAAGATACCCTATTTCAACACCTATTTACAAATTTTGCAACAGCAGCTCTCTCCATTCCATTTTTATGTTTGAAGAATTCAAACATTATGCAGGGGTTTTCGGCAAACCGGAAGAAATAGACCTAGATAGATAGATAGAGAGATAGATACCTAGGAATCAGGAATGTGGTAACAAAAGATAGGAATTTCTATTCTCTGTGCACACAATCTAAACAATGATTGAGTTAATTAATTATTTTAATTGCAACTCAAATTCAAATGCATACAATAAAAACAATCGAAGAGGTTGTTCCGAGTTTTCGAAATTTGGCATGAGTTTGAACAACAAACTCGTTAGGAAACCATTAGCCAGCATGCGCTAAAATCTGGAACAGAAAAGCTGGGAACTCGTGGAATGAGTAGGAACAAACGGAACTGAATGGAACCATTGTAACATGCTGAAACAAAGTGGGAATAACTTGGAATCGGGGGGACAAATGGGACGAAGTAGAAATAGGTGGGAATAAATGAAAACGAGAGGTGACAAGATGGAAGAAACAGGGAATCACTGAAGAAGATGAAGGAACAACTCAGAGAAAAGGAAATTACCGTAAACAAGCGAGAACAAATTGAAACTAAATGGGGATCAATGACGATTGCGGGGGAAAGCAGGAACAAAGCCTGAAACAGCTAGAATCACAGGGAACAATTGTGGAGATTAATCCACACTGAAAGCTGCAAGCCAATAGGCTTATCTCAGGCTGATCTGCGCTGATCTCATTCTTCAAACATGGCTAATGGGTACTAAAAAAGTGTCCTGCATCTAATAACACATCTGATTTAATAAACATTAAAGTCCTGCCAATTAAAGGAAATTTTTTGGATTCTAATATTCTGATTTTTGGCTTCTGTATGGTATCATTATGACATATATGTAGTTCGAGAATGGTACCCATGTATTACATTATGTATCTGCCATTTGGCGTTTTCCACAGTGGTGGGCTAATGATTTTATGGGTAAAATTATTTAGCAAATATTTCAAGGTGGATTCATGGTTGAATACAGCTGACTTCTGGTGTTGAAAAGGTCAATGACGTTGGGGTTTGACTTCCAGCTATGGTAGTCTCACAGCAAGGATCAAGGTCTTGATAAGTTATCTTTACTGAGACCCTATAGTGATTATAGTACTTAATAATGATTATAGTACTCTCCCAGTCCCAGTAATTATGCCCAGTTCCTCTCACCTTTAGGTTTCAATTTAAAACTGGACTGACATCCTGACACAATACAGTTATTTGCAATTTCACTTTCACTATATTTTCCAATGTTTGCTATGACTGATTGGATAGGAAGATTTTCTGAGGTTTCTGTTTCCTGGCTAGAAGAACTTTTGTGAAACAGATGGGATATACCTGGTGAAGAAAGAATGACATTTCCAGGCTTGGTTGACAAAGGAGTTGACGCTTCCACTTTTTGAGGAAAGTGCCTCTTGAGAGGCTCATAGGAGAGAGAGAGAATCTCCGAGGCAGGATTACTTTCAGTATTAGCATTTGAACACGTGTCATTGCAACTAGGATTTTCACTGTGAGAGCTCTGAATATCAACACAGTTTTCTTCATTGTCTTGTTGTCTAATAATTTCAGGATGTTTAGTTTCAAGATGTTTTAACATTCTCATTGCTTGCCAGGTCTTGTTCTTGCTGCATAAAACTGAAAGTAATCCTGCACCCGGACGCTCGCCATGCTGTGAGAGGTAGGCCCAAAAAACCAAAAACAAAGCCTAAGCTAAGAGGCGTCGAACCACTTGGACAGACGGTTAGGCCTATTGACTTCACAGGCACTCTACAGCTCTCGAGGCTTGGCGATCATTTTTAGCTGTGTGCTGTTTCCCCGCTGCCAAAGTCGAACGCTCTCTATCTACCAATGACCACTGAAAACAAACACCAATAAAAATGAACCATCCAAACACTACACTCAATACGGTAACCAACCATTAGCCTAAAAAGAACGTCTGAGGCCTACTCTCACTCTATGCCGAGGAAGCTTCGATGGAAGAGCACAATCTTTCTGCGAAAGTTTGTTCACATGCGCGATGCGCAAATATGACTTCTGCATTCTGATTGGTGAAGACAAGCAATTAACCTATTGTTCTAAACAATAATGTTACGACAAGTTACGAGCTCATCTCCCCAACAAGTACCTTTAATTTTATGCTTGTTTTGAAGGAACAGACGGAGGTGGCAATTTTGGTATCATTTGGTAGGGAATTCCATAAGATGCTGCCACAAAAAGATATACTATCGTTGCCATATGCAGTTGTTTTCGTTTGGGGCAACATCAACAGATTCTTAGGTCTTAAATTATAATTAATGTCCTTCTTGTGGAACATATCCCACAAAAATGAAGGATTTTGTTTTGTTAAGCTGCTATAAACCTCGAGCATTAACTTTGATGAATAGTGCACTCCTTTCTTTTTTGTAACAACTCATCAAACGAGGATGTAAAATCGTTGAAAAGAATTTGAAGTGCTCTCTTATGAGTACGATTTAAATCGTTATTGGCAACTTTTCCACAAAACATCCATAGGGACAGTAATTAAACTGAGAGATTACGAATGAGTTGTAAAGTAAAAGAGATTGTTTCTTATCCAAATAATTTGAGACTCTAGAGAAAGCACTGATCTTGTTATTTGCTTTTTGACATAATTTTGCCACATGCTGGTCGTAATTTCAGTCTCTAGTCTAAAGTAATCCCCAATAACTTTACACTATTGACAACATCAATGGATACATTCCCAATATCAAGGACTATACTATCATTTGTCTTCAAACCGAGTAGCATATCGAATAGCAATTTTTGATGGATTTGCAACCATTTGATTTATTTTGAACCAAGAAATTGCTTGCGACATATCTTGTTCAAGGTTTGAAGCAACATTTTCAAAAGTGTCTTCACAAGAAAAAATGGTATTATCATCAGCAAAGTTGCACACCTCCGAATGTTCGACAATGTAGATAAAATCGTTGAGAAAAATATTAAACAGTAATGGCCCTAGCACAGAACCTTGAGGGACACCAGCTTTTGTTTATAACCATTCACTGTATGTTGAGCCGATCTTTACTCTCTGTTGTCTATCTGAGAGATAATTTGCTATTAATCTGAGGCCCTGCAGGCCAAAACCATACGCATTTAATTTGGCAATGAGTAGGTCGTGTGGTATACAGCCGAATGCCTTTGATAAATCCATCAGAATCATACCTGCAACGCCTCTCTTATCTAATGTTTTACGAATAATTTCAATGAGGCGAATAAGTGCATGTTGTGCACTATGTCCTTTTCTATAAGCACAAAGGAGATTAGATATCCTAGTGGTCATAAAGGAATTGATATGTTGAGCTATCCAGCACTCGAATACTTTGGACATGGCTGTTGCTACACTTATTGGTCTATAATTAAATTTACAGGTGGAATCAAAACTCTTATACAACGCTGATACGTCCACGTCCTTAAGTGGGTTGGGGAACTCACCAGTGAATAGCATCGTATTGAAATATTTAGTTATTTCGATGTGACATAAACCTGATATTAGTTTGAGGATATCAATTGAAATGCACCCACTAGTTTTCTTCCAATTGTCTAGGTTACTTATTTCATTCCAGACATCATTAGGGCAAACAGGATTAAACTCAAACGTCTTGTTATTACAATAATGTTATTTTTAATCAACTTTACACCGGGATGGTTGTCGTATTTTTTGATGGCCTTTAAAACAGGGTCCTGCAGTGGGACATACGAGGGAAGATTTACAGGAACCTCAATGGGCAGTGTGTCAGTGATACTGTGTGTCAAACATTCTGCTACCTGTTTGTTTGTCACAGACGAGTCTAGAACCATTTTCAACAAGAATAATCTTATCTTGACTATTTGATGATTTGCTGGAAAGTAGCGGCTTAAAAGTTTTCCAGAAACGTTTATCACTACCAAAAGCTGCGGGATCTAAACTTTGATAAAATCTCTTCTTAGCAGCTCTATTAAGTTTAACAATTTTATTCCTTTGCCTCCTATATTTAAGAGTGTCTTCCTCCTTTTGCGTTTTATTGGTGATATTTTTTAACCGGGATCTATACATGATTTCTTTTCTCATCTCTTTTGAGACATGTGGTTTATTATTGCCTATAACAGTTGCCTTCTTATATGGTGTGTGTTTGTCTAATGCTTTTTCAACTAGCCCTTCAAATTCATTATAATTCACAGGAATCTTTGAACAAAAAGCACTTGAGAGGTCTGCTAGGAAATCTGTCTCAGAAAATTTTTTGTAGTCTCTATATTTTATAATCTTTGGTGGTAGCTTAGTATAAGTTGTATTTAGTCTAGTATAAATCATGTGATGGAAGTCACTGAATCACGTCTCGAATGTTTGGCTCCCAAAAAAGCTGTGTTTACTATTAGTTAACATAAGATAAATACATTTGCCTTGTGGACTTTTGAAACATGTAGGTGATCTAATCATACTAAATAATGAATATTGCTGTAATAATGACTTCATTGCAGGTCACCAAATATCAACATGTTTCCTATAGACTTTGTGTGAAAGTCTATTATCCGTTCAAGGTTGCATATAAAATACTTATCATCCTGAGAAGGAGGTCTATATGCTCGGAGTAATAAACCATTTTGTTTTCTTTAAATTCAGCTCAATTGGTAGTACTTGGATATCACGTGGAATATCTATTCCTGTTAATAATCTGCTAGGTATTTGGTCATTGATATAAACTAATAACAACCCTGAGTTATTCGATACATCTTACCTATAAGGCTGTTTAAATGCGGGTATTTTAAACTGGTGATTTTCAAATGTCCCATCTAATTTAGTCTCAGCAATGACTAAGACATCAACGTGTTTCTCGATAATACTAGTAAAGTTCTCAAATTTATTTCGTATCAAATTTATGTTCAAGTAACTGATAACAACGTTTTGGGGGTATTTCATTCGCAATTCTTTGATTTGATCACCAAAAAATTGTTCTTCCTGTTCATACCCAGCCTCAGGATTATGGGCTGGATATGAAATATTTGGGCAATATGTATTACTGCACTCAGAATCGTCCCCAGCAGTGACATCATTTATCATAAAGTTTGGAGGAGAGGAGTTGTTGCTTCAGTCGTTGCGATTAATTACTTGTAAAAGATTTTTTGCAAAGGCAGCATTGCCTCTAAGATTTAAATGCAGACTTTTTTGTCCTAAACAAGAATTATCTACGTTAGAATTATTAAAAAAGTCTACCTTCTGCTCAACACAAACCGCTTTTATTTGAGCCGGTGTGGCGCGGAGCGAAGTAAAATAGAGAAATGAGTAAAATATAGAAATAGATATGACGTAAAATACAGAAATCCTATATACTGCTGCAGAAATGCTAAAAATCGATTTTAAACATTTTATTGCAACACAAATACATTTGAAAGTCAATACCAATCAAGTTTCTGCGATTTATTGCTTCTCATCTTCATATTACTCATTTGTTTTTTTTTCAGGCTCAACATTTCAGCTAGGCCAACCGGCCAAACCAGATGAAACTTTGAAACGAGGCAGCGAAAAAGAAAAGTCCACGCAGAAAGCGCGCTGAGACACGAAAGGCGGTTGAAAACAAAGAATGAGGAACAAATTTGTGCTGACGTAATATTATGTGAAAAACGTTTGGACGTATACTAGAGTAACTGTTATTAGAGTTTTCAGAAATCTGTGTGACGAATGATTTAAATCGAGTTGATGAATTTTGACAAAGTTAGATTGAAGCCCATCTCTTCATCATTTTACTTCTGACGTCATAGTTGATAGAAAACATATTGGCGTAAAATAGAGAAATTGTAACTTTTACTTTTCTAACCTCATTTAATCAATTGAAGAAATCCAGAAGATCAAATAGAATAGGAAACAAAGGTGAATTGAAGCAAATCTCTTTGTATTTTTTTGCTTCTGACGTCATGGTTTGGAAAAACACACAGGCATGAAATAGAGAAATTTTAACTTTACTTTTCTAACCTCATTTAATCAATTGAATAAATGCAGAAGATCAAATAGAATAGGAAACAAAGGTGAATTTAAGTCAATCTTTTTATATATTTTTTATCTATCAATGACGCCATTTTTTCCTGCCTCTTTTCCATGTTCCAAGAGCATGGTAGTCTTTCACTCATTCATTTCGTGTCTGCAGTACCTTCAAACTCATCTGGACGTACTGCTGGATAAAGAACGGAACGTTTGCTGTTTAATATTTGCGCATTGTTGAACATCCAAGCGGGAAATAAATAAAGTAGTAAGGTGTAGCTTCTTGTAATAAACAAACACCACGATTTAATCTTGTGCGAGGTTGTGCATTCACCTCGCCACGTGCGCTTGGAGAAGACACTGCAAAGATTTATCTTGGCAGCATCAATTTAAAGCATGGTAAGACAGCTTATTTTAAATTTTAAATTCATTGTCCTGGATAATACAGCCTAGATAAAATCCAAAATCTAATACTTCGAAATCTTATGCACGTGGGACTTTAAAATTCCCATGCTACAACCGGGTATGTCGCAATCCTCTGTGAATGACATTGTCTAGATGTAAAGAAACCCATAAACTGTCAACACATAGCAATTAAAGTTAATTCGGTCATAGTTTTGCAACGATCATTTTCATGTTGACGTCTTTGACCCAGGAAAACTAATCATATCATAGAAAGAAAATGAAAACTGATGATGTAGACAATGTTAAGGAGAATACAGTAAGTAGTTAGTCATTCGTGCAGTGAAATAGTTATGGCGACGTGCACTGCACTAACTACTAGCTCAATTGTCGCTCGTTTTTTATCTTGTAGAATGAAGAAATCGCAAGAAAGAAAATGAAAGCTGATGATGTAGACAATGTTAATGAGAATACAGTAAGTAGAAGTAATAAGTCATTGGTATAGTGGAATAGTTATCGCGACGTCTATCATATTTTGAATATTTTCTTAGGTTGATTTCTGGATTTCTTATTTTCTTAGGTTGTTGTTTAGATGCTTGTATATTTGCTTGTGAATGTCAATAGAATTATTCTTATCGGTAATCTTTCTATAGGCTACAGCTACAGTGGTTACAGATAATGAAGACGGAGTTGATGATAATGTGCAGCATGTAATGTCGAGTGGTAACTTGCAGTTACCAAGAATAGATTACCCTTCTGAGATACAACAGTACTGCATTGCAACTGAAAATCTAACCATGGAACGCAACTTCCCTGTTACAATTCCATGTGATCCTATTCTGTTAGAAGCTAAAGACTACCTACAGCGTAGTTAAGTCGACGGTAATCAGTTGTGTGTTCGAATTGGAGATAGTTTCTTCGATTTGAAGGGGATCAATCATTGTTTAAAATTGCATCAGCTCATGAAAAGACGAGAAGATATTGCTGCGAAACGTACATGGTTCATTCGCGTTTCACGTAATTTACAGCAACCTGAGGGCACCCCGAGCCTTGATAAAACTGCAGCTATTAATCTTCTCAAGGCAATCCACGAAGATTCAAAAACAGGAAGACAATGCCACTTGGAAGCATTAATTGGAAATAGGTGGATAAACGGTGCTATCATTGTTAGCATGATCTCCATTCTAAATTGTCAATCAAAGGACACATTTGCATTCAATTTCAATGTGAGGGAAAGCCTAGAAAAAATACCATCCGCAGCTTACAGAGCTTTCAAGAGGAAATGGTCTACTAGCTTGCCAAAAAGGCTTGTTTTCTCCATTCATATAAGCATGTTTGGGGAGAAGACCTACATTGGAAATGTGACCGTCAAAGGCATACGCTATGCAGCTAATCATTTTGCATCTGGTGTATACGACTTTGAATCGAATACATTGTTTTATGGCGATTCTCTTGGTTTTCCAATGCATGAAGGTTTAGAAAACGCATTTGGATGTCTCTTGGGACTGATACTGAATGGAACCAAGGCAAGTGAGTGCCTATTTGAATCAGTTCACAACAATCCAAATAATCACCTGAATCCAAGTAATCATGGTTGCAACGAACTTTTTTGGCCCTTTTTCCCCCTGCAAAGTGATGGATCCATTTGCGGCATCTCAACAATGATAGTCTTATGCATGGCATCTCTAGATTTTGCATCCTTCCTTTCCATGCGGCAGTCGGTAAGTCAACATTTGTGTCAATTTATGTATCTGAAAGGCATTTCTGCATTTAAAGACTTTCTGAGGCTGGTCACAGCCAAATGGCTAATATCTGGGTTTGTCGACCTCTCGGATATACAAATAAACTGATCCAAAGAATCATCTGCTACAGACACCTCCAAATTCCAAGGCATGGAGTTTGATAAAGCTGAAGAGGTAGCTTGAGAGGTGGAAAACAAAGATTCTACAGCAGCAACAGCTTCGGATGAAAACACCTTTGCGTTTAGAGACGCTAGCCATATGAAGGGGAACTAAGGCTACTAGAGGTTTATAAGGACATGCACAGATGCTGTTGTAAAATGCAATGAGAAGAGAAAACATTTCCACTGTCGTCTATGCCCTTTGTCAAAGGTGGAATTCTTCGAATTGAAAATAGAATGTCACATTGAAAGCTCCCATCTCAACGCAAAGAGGGTTGTTAGACACAACAACATCATTATAACACCGTGCAAACTAGAGCATGCGGATAAAGCATTCAAGAAGAGTTCTGTTTCGCATTATCATTGCCCCAAATGTGGAAATGCCATACAACAAAAAGAACCATTTGAGAAACGTCTGCGTGGTCACGAAGTTAGAGAACGTAACCCAACCGATGTTCGACAACCTGCCAAAAAGATCAAGGGCAAATCATCTGAGTCTAGAAAGGACATGTCGGAACCAGATAATAACAAGGAAGCAGAGTTGCTAGTCAGAAGACAAAATCCAAAAGAGCGAGTTCAGTGTGCAATTTGTAAGATGCTCATTAGTGCAAAGAATATGAAACACCTATGTAGGCAAAGCACGAAATTCAAATGAATCATACAGCGGTCTGTTTTGATGGAGCAAGAGGCATTTATATGGTCAAGAGATCTCATCATGGTGGCGTTGGCTTTCCAATACATGTGCAGAAAATAGTTACATCGTCGAATGACAACGTTATTGACTGTGAAGTAGCAAGCTGCAAAACTCAACTGGAAATGGCAGAGCGGTCGGGAATGAGAGGACGTGAGTGCTCTCATCTATTGTTGGTAAACGAAGCGCATTATCCAACCAAGGTCCAGTTGAATGAATTTGCAACCGTAGATAGCTGTTGCAGACAGAACGAGTTGGCTTGTCAGCAGAATGCACCAGCAGTTGTTGAGTGGGAAGATGGAAACTGTTCAGGATGAAATAGCTCTAAAAATGATTAAATACATGAGAGAACATAAACGCATCCCTTTTCCACCTCTGGAATGGCATCGGGCAATCGATGTGCAAGAGCTTCCTCGCTGTTTCAAAACCAACAGAATTACAATGCCATGAGTGCAAAGGGAAACTAGCAGGACCTTTCCGCATCACACAGAAGGCAAAAATCCTGACAATGACCGAAATGTTGAAAGGAGTGGAAACTTTTTTCAAAGTGTGCAATAAATGCAACAATTACTACAGGTATCAAGAATTCGAGGACGGAGTGCATAACTTCGATGACAGCCTCCTTATCGGTATAGATGTATGCATATTTCGATGGTCAGCAGCTAAGAACCACACTGCCGTTGGTATCATATGCAGCATATTGTCAGATATATGGGATTTCAAGGTCCATGAGGCAAAAGTCTTAAATGCTTATGCTCATTTTGAAGTGTTAAGTGACCGGACATATCGCTTCATCTGCGTCCAATGTGGCCATCATCAGACTATACTAAAAGCAGATTTAAACCGCAAGGTTACATTCAGACGTGCAACCTTATCAGAGGAAGACCTTTCTGATGAAAAAGATGAAAACGCAGATTTAGTTGACTGCGATCTATTCTGAGAAGAAACAGCAATTAGCATAATGAGCAAGGGATTTCTTGGCAGGAAATATGAGCACCTGCGTTTAAAGCCAGATTTATCATTTTGGGCTCCGTTCATTGGCCATAACTCTAGGAAGAATGACTTGATTGTCAATAGCGAACATCGCAAAGTACATAGGGAGACCAATCAACCAGAGGTTGATTGTCTAAATCTTTCGGCCGAGCGACTACTTGAAGAGCTTATCGAAAGCAAGACACCGGACGTAAAGAAGCTTGCCAGAAAAGCTAATGTAAGCACCAAAGGGTCCAAATTGGACATAATAAACAGAATCAGGAACGGCTTGTTTCGGGATAGTTCAAAATTCAATAAAATTTTGCTGCAAAGATTTGGCCGTTCAGGCGGCTGGTTAACAGTGGCGTGCAAACATGGTGTGATCTATTCGATCAAGTTTCTGTTGAGGGCTGAGAGCCCAAGAGATTACATTGACGTGCTGCGGAGTCTCAAACATCGACCAAATGTGTTTATAATAACACGGCACATATGGTTGCTGCACATGGCAATCGTTACATGGATGGATTCTTTTCGCCCCACGAAGGCCGGGTTGCAGCTGCAACAGCAAGCAATATAGAGCAAGCAACGGAAGGTAATCTGAAAGTATCATTTCCTTGGCTTGAAAATAATGAGCAAGAAATCCAAGAGAATCATCCTGTCTCAGGCAGTAATGTCACGCTGGCCCTGTTTGATAGATTCCATGAGACAAATACGGCCAGCAATGTCAAAGTTCTCAGGCGTATTGGTTGCGTCAAAGAGTTGTAGGGCAAGGTCAACAGTGAAGTGGCAGAGCAGCTGCATGGTTCCTTTAATAGAAACAAACACTTCCTCAACCAAGTGTCTCCAGACAATCATATCTTCTTGTTCAGATCAATTATAGACTTGAAAAACGAGGATAGCAATCAAAAATTTTTGCTAAAGGCAGCTACTGAAAAAACTTGCCTGTAAACTGTGATGTTATCGGTAGGGCAGTATTCGAAAACAACCAAACATCGGCAGAGCCAATTGATATGCAGGTTGAAGCTCAAGATTCCTTTTATGAAAAGGATTTGTCTGATAGCAGCATTGATAATGACGCTGACACCATCTCTCTTCCTGCTGTTAATTCACCTGAGGCAAGGCTGCGAGAGTATAAATCAAATCTAGCAAGCGGAGTAGTTGACAGTGCCGGTGAGAAAGAGCCAGAATGCTATTGGAGTGACACCAATGAATCAAATATTCTCGACAGTGACAGGGAGGTATCAAACGATGTTGAAATGGGTGGTTCATTTGCTGATCATTCTTCAACGTCTTTCAACATGTTTCTTTCAGAATCCTCATCTGAGAGCGAAAGTATTTGTGACACTCAAGTCCATCCAGAAAGATTCTGGGTGGAGAATCTGTCTCTAACAAACATCGATAAAATTTCCCTTGCCTCTCGATCTGCAGTGACAGAAGGGATATGCGAAGCTTCCATGAGAATTATAGGCAAGACAACGTCAGAGTTTGGAGGCTTGCGTCCAATTTCGTCTTTGAAGAACTGCGTAGAAAACTCCAAAACATTCATACAGATAATTCCCTTATCCCAGAAAATGTCAACTGAAAAGTCCTGGGGAACATTGTCCAATGTAATGTCAGAAGATGGTCATGTCATACTGTATGACTCAACAACTCACCTGAAATATTTGCCAGCAGAAAGGAAAGTAAGCTACGATGTTTCTCTTGATGGATTTGCCTTCGATCTCAGTTGCCATCCTGTCAATAACCTGACCATCAACGTTGCAAGAGTTGACACTGTTAAAAAGAATTCACAGTCAGTCGTGGCAGCAATATTTCATGCAGTGTGTCTCAGCAGGAAAATGAACCCCTCCTGCATCCCTTTTGACTATCAGGAACTGAGGAGAGAGCTGATATACGCACTGGAGAAGGAGTCATTCGACAGCGTAATCTTCCAGAGCACATCTCGAGTGAAGCCAAGAACATTGCTCAGCTGGGATATAGAATTATACTGCCATTGTAGGAAACCATTTATTTCAGAGCCCCTCACCGAATGCACTGCTTGCAAAGGATGGTTTCATGAGCGTTGTGAAACCGGAGACATGAAAGACTCTTGGTGGAAATGCAAAGAATGCAAAGTCAAAACTATCATACAAATATCGCCGATTCAGCAGGCCGCAACGGAGACCAAGAAGAAGAGAAAAAGTCATGTCTCAAAGAGGGATCTTTGTCAGAAGAAGAGGAAAACGATGCAAGATAACAAAGTATCTTTCAAAAGATACCTTGCATCCATCTCTAAGCATGCTGACTCAAGTTCAGATAGTGAATCAAATTAGTTAGTAAACAGTGCTTAGCTAGACAGCGCTTTTCCATTTTGATCATGTTGAGTTTTTGTTCCGTTATGTTATAGCTTTCAACTTGTTATTTTTTCAGCTAACTATATCGACAAAACATATGTAGGATGGTCAACCCCTGTGTTTGTACAGGCACCCCTGTGTTTGTTGACTTTGCAGTTAAGTTCTTCTACTTTCTTTTTCATTCCTTGTTGGTCCCTTTGCATAATGGCGGCTGACACAACAATCTTTGAGTGTGGGGTTTCTTCTTTTAGGATTTAAACAAATTCTCTAAGGTGCTTCGTGGTATCCACATCGTTGGTCAAATCATTGGTACCACAATGTATTATTACCATATCTGGTTTTCTTCTGGCAACTAGTTTCACATGGTCTACAATATCTCTAGTTGTTGCACCGGGATGCGGACGAACCTTTCATTGTGTTGTTTTCTTAGTCCACGGTTTTCAATCCCATTCAAAAGGGAGTCTCCAATGACTATGACGCTTTTCCTTGTCTTTTTGTCATCTGTCTTTGTTTTCGGGTTTTCATCCTCAATCACTGTGACTGAATCTTCCTTTGCAATATTTTCAATTCCTTCCTGCGTTCAAACAACTAACTCTCTGTGAATCAATTTGCCTTTCAGAAATTACATAGTACAACAACATGCCTACTAAATGTAGTTGACCCTTGGTTTCAAAATGCTGATAAGGGGAAAATAAACTTAAGTTTATTCCTCGATCTTAAAAAAGCGTTTGATATGGTAAATCATAAAGTTTTACTGTCGAAGCTAAGAGGATACGGTACTAAAGATATCACGCATAATTGGTTCACATCTTATCTGACCAATAGGGAGCAATTCTGTCACTTTGAAGGGCAAAATTCCAACAAAAGTAAGATTCAATGTGGTATTCCACAGGGCTCATGTTTGGGACCACTACTTTTCATACTATTTCATACTTCTATGATGGTTTTGTTTTCAACTACGTTTAGGTCTTGGCTTCTAAACAGAAGCAAATTGCACAGTGCATTTGAATCCAATTTTTTATGTCTAAACCAGGGATGGTAAGCTGGCGAAAGAGATCTCTACACATCAAATCAAACTGTTTGCAGTGAAAGTGTTTATTATCCTCAATGCCTCTCCCACACATACAAGTTGGGCTATAACAATCAAAATTGTGTGGAAATTTGCGCTCATTTAATGCACTGGAGTTCACACGCAGCTTTGTCAACTTTTGATAACTTCTATTTCAAAGACATAATAAAAAGGCTTTTTGGTTGGTCTTATAATTGCAAGTAGTTTCCGTGTAAACTCGGATATGGATCGTGAGCTTTTGATGTCATTATCTAGCTGATTCCATTCATAAAGAACGTTTTGGAAGTAGGAATGCGAGAAACGAATAGTTCTGCCAACATTCTGGTCATATACACGATGATGTCTTAAGTTGTAAGGTTGTTCACATTCTGGGGGTATTTCAGCAAAGAGGCACCCAGGTGAACCAGTTTTTTGTAGATTGTTAAAATTACACAAGCGTCTGTACCACTTTCTGTGATATAAATCTTCCCAACCTAGTTCCTTATACAGTTTTTGCCAGTTTGTACCTCTCTATGCTCCAGTTTCAGCCAATGCAGCGTGATGCTGAGTTTGTTGGAGTCGTTTGGCAACATTTTATCTCATTTCGGGGTCATACCTATGGTTGATAATATCACCATAACCAAGATGGGGTCTTACATAAAGCTTGTAAACTTGATCATTTCTTGATACTTATTTGGAGATGTATCTTACACTCAAAAAATAAGGGTGCTTGATAGGGTTTTTCAACTTAATAAGGGTTGTTTTCCACTGTTGGGGTTTTTTGAAAAACCTAAAAAGTTTTTATATTTCTAAGAGTTTTTCTAGGGGTTTTTTGGATTGCCGCTGGGTTTTTAAAACACGAAAGGTTTTTTTTTGAAAATCATAGACCTTAGCAAGCAAAAGCTCTACAGGCAAAGCTTGTACGCTAAAATTAATACTTCTGAAATGGATATGTGTATTTTACTCCCAAATGCTATTGTTTTTTTCGATTCACCTGATTGATATTGCACCATTTTTCTAGGTACTGATGTTCAAGCAAGACTCCGAAGTAGCTTGCTAGAGTTCTGAAAGTTAAAAGAAATTTTTAGACTGGTTTAGATTGAGGGAGAACCTTTTTGCAGTAACCTTAAAAGTAAATCAGATATTCAACTTGATAGCACTGCATGACTTGAAATTTCAATAGCGATTGTAGTTGTAGTTGTGAATAAGCATCCTACATTACAAATTGCAATATATTTCTGTCGATTTGTCATGAAGATCTACCTATAAGTTAAGGCTAGCCACTAGAAATACTAATAGCCCACTGTACATTCATGTTGATTTTGGCTATTTTAGGCCAAGAAGAACTCCAAGCCTTACGGTCATATAAATTTACAAAGCACATTTAAGGGCATATTTTCAAAATTTACAAAACTTCATATTTTCCAGACGTATTGGAAATTTTGTTGAAAAATTTGGTTGGTGAAGTTAGCTTGGCTATAGGCTAGATAGAAGAGTTGGGCAAAACAAAAAGCCTCCTCCAAATTAACCGCCAAAAATGAAAAGCAAAATTGACAAAAAAATAAAAGGAGTCTTTCAGTGTAGTAAAATATGTTTGAGCAAATATTCCCTAACATCACGAAATTAAGCTCTATCTATATCTAAAAAACATTAAAAACCTGAACTAAATTAAAGTAAATTAAAGTAAGCCTTAGGGGGAAATTTTAGGTGTTCCCACCTTGCATTAGAAGGAAAAACCTTCAGCTTTTTTGGGGTTTTTTGAAAATCTATGCATGACTCATGCAACAATCATGAAACACTAAAGGTGAAACTAAACAACGTACCTGATTAATGAAGAAGTAACAAAATCCTTCATAGATTTGATTTTTTTCCACGCAAAAACAAATTTAGCACTACTATCTATCCTTTCTGGCCTGTACTGACAGAAAACATTTTGACTGCAGCTTCAAGTTCAACTTCTAGTTTCAAACTCAATTTCGAATCATCGAACTCTAAAATATTTCCAGTCTTCCTATTGGGTAGAAGTCTGTTTTGGAAACCTTTGAGATTCATTCACAATCTAGAAAGCTGAATGAAAACGAATTAGAAAATAGCAAAATTGTTCTCGAAAATCTGAGAGGTCGAAAGGTAATTTTGGAAAAGTAGAAACATTGGAGACTCAGAACTCTTAATGTTTCACAGTCTGCACTCTTCGCAGAAATTCTTGTCTCCAAATCGAGTTCTCCTGTTTTCAAGAAAAGAGCAACCTTAAATCCCCATGGGGGTACTCCAATAGAGGCCTGACACTGGGTCAAGTTGGTTTTACGGTCTTGGTAAATGACTACCAAGTGACCCGATTATAACAATAAAGAAATGATACAGTAACTTTGGGGTGTGGCATGATACTATTCTTCTTTGCATCCAATTTTCTGGTGTTTTGAGCTTAGTTTGTAACTTTGTCCGTACTCAAAAGTAGCAAACGTTTTACAGGAGATTTTTTGCCTGATGGAAAGCTATCAAACAGTGTGACACATAGAATTTTACACTACAAATTAGGGTTATTGTTTTATTTACCTATGAAATTTAGCCCAAAAAGGGAACTGAAATCATTTTCTTCGTTTTCTATTTAGATTCGTATTCAGTCCTGTAAATATCTTGCATAGCGGAAAATCAATACCGCTAGCCAGTAAGTTGTGTTTTACAGTAATACCATTTTGCTATACTGTGGTATTTGCCAATAAAATTTAGCCCAAAAAAGGACTAAAATCATTTTCTATGTTTTCTATTTAGATTTGTATTCAGTTTTGTAAATACAGTGCATCTTGAATTACAGACAATCAATACCGCTAGTCAGTAAGTTGCGTTTTTAATACCATTTTGCTATACTATGGTATTTGCCAATAAAATTTTGCCCAAAAAGGGGACTATAGTCATTTTCTTCCTTTTCTATTTAGATTCGCATTCAGTCTTGTAAATACCGTGAATATAACAGTAAATAAATATAAGTATAAATGTAATAGAATAGAATCTAATACAAATATAATATAATATAATATATTATAAATATGATATAAATATAACAGTAAATGTAACAGTAAATACAGTAAATACAATATTGTAAATACAAACAATCAATACCGCTACGCTCTTTTTGTATAAGAAACTAAGATTTTTTCACTACTCAAAGTTTCTTAGTTTTAAAAGACAATGCTGGTACTGAAAGTTTCTTAGCAATTTCTTAGGGATCAAATTTTTTATTGTCAAAACAGGTAATTGACATTTGCATTGGACAAATAGAAGAAGGAATACAATTAACGTTTTTTTTCCATGCGCTGTTTTTTTTTTCAAATAGACACTGGTGGTGTATGTAACAGAAGTTCGTTTTTCGATGCTATATTTCTAATTCTGAAGATTGTTGAGACCTGTGAGCTTACTATCATTTTGGGTCGAGTACTGAAAGTTTCTTAATCAATACTGATCTCAGTACTGAGTTTCTTATAAACAGGTTTCTTAAAAACAAAAGAGTGTAGCCAGAAAGTTGCCTTTTTAATACCATTAAGCTATACCATGGCATTTGCAGATAAAATTTAGTCAAAAAGAGGACTAAGTTCATTTTGTTCGTTTTCTATTCAGATTCGCATTCAGTCTGTTATAAATACCATGTTATCAGTTATAATGATTTAAGCAGAATCCATTGTTTCAACAAAACTTTTTATTAAGTTTTAGATTTTCAAAAATCAAAACTCGGAAAAATGGATTGTCCAGCAGCAACATGGACAGAGCAAGATGTTTTGCGGTGGTTGGAAGAAATTGGCTTGAGCAAATATACAGCTGCATCTATTGGTAAGCTGCTGTAAAAGATTTTTTAAAATGCCAACTGTATACCGGTGTACAGACTGTAACGTGCAGAAATTTTCAGTGTTGAAATTCATTCAGCATCTGATTATTCATCATCCCGAGACGTCCATCATTTGTGGTATCGACTGATGTCCAGTAAAATTGAGTACGCCTTTCAGCTTTCTTGCTCATTTATATCGAAAAAATAAGAACATTATTCGTGATGGACAAGGCAATGCCTTAAATAATGCAGAAGAAGCGAACTTGTCAGGTGACAAATTTGATG
The DNA here is from genome assembly GCA_014526335.1 of Chrysaora quinquecirrha. Lineage (NCBI taxonomy): Eukaryota > Metazoa > Cnidaria > Scyphozoa > Semaeostomeae > Pelagiidae > Chrysaora > Chrysaora quinquecirrha. Next base: position 944,984 of record JACTAT010000223.1, read on the forward strand.
ATGTTGTGCCAGATATCAATGTGTCACATGATTAGGAGATGATGATGCCCCTCTCAACAGCATATCAGGACATTTCAGTCGAGCAAATGCTTCCAAAAAAGGTTTCCAAAAAGACTTTGTAATTGTCCTCATGAGGCTGTCCGAAGAACACATCTTAACAAGGCAGGTGCAGCTTGACTTTGCAAAGAGTACCAAATAGTTAATCAAATTTGTCACAGAAAATTTTTCGGAACTATTAAAGTTCCATTTAAAGCAGAAAGGTTTCAATATCGAAGAACATGATGATTTGAATGGATTACTTTCGGGTCCCAAAATGTTCACTAGAAGCCTGGCTAGCATACAGTCAGCGCACAGGTATCAAGAGTACTGTAGAAGCACATTGTCACTAGTTGAACCATCGAAATACGTTGTGGGAATCTAGGAAGAAGGCAAGCAAGAAACAGTACAATATATTTCCGTATTGGATGTTTTAAAATTGGTACTTGCCAAAGAAGATGTCATAGCCCACATTACAAGACCATGTGGCAAGTCTGGAGATGGAAGACTCGATGACTATGATGATGGTGAATTCTTTAAACAGCATGAACTGTTTTCTGGAAATGGCTTAGCATTGAGGCTTCACTTCTACACAGACGAATTTGAAGTGGCCAATCCTTCGGGATCCAAGAAATCAATCCACAAGATGTGTGCTTATTATTTTACAATAGGCAACACAAATTCAAGATACAGATCAAAATTGAAAAGCATCTTCTTAGCAATGTTATTTCCGTACAAATTGCTATGGAAACATTCCCATGCAGATATCCTGAAACCACTGTTGGATGAGCTTGCAGTCTTGGAAACAGATGGGAATGCGATAAAAGTTGGAATAACAGTTTCAAATTTCATGGAGCAATCGCAACAATATCAGCAGATAATCTTTCAGCCCACTCTGTTGCTGGATTCAACTGTAGCTTCAGCTCTGGAAGAATCTGTAGATTTTTCATGGCAACATACGATGAAATGAAAGTCAATTTTAATGAAGAAAACTTCTGCATTTGGTCTGAACAAGTCCACCAGTACCACCTCAATTTCATATCAGATCAAAATTTCTCAAAAG